>JAAGNO010011880.1:105549-138895 GCA_033439905.1 Ceryle rudis
TCCAGGCTAAACAGCCCCAGGGCTCTCAGCCAATGTACAAAATGTACTTGATGTACATAATTAAGCCCTGATTCTTTCTTCATTTATTTCCACACAGCAATGTTTCTAAGTACTTCTAGTGTTGCATAGTGGTCTGCAAGCCGTGATCCTGGAGGGGATGGGAACAACCAATAAAGCAGAGTGCTGGGGCCAGGCCACCCTCTCACTTCTGCTCTATCCTTTTCCCCCTACTTTTTAATTAATTTTTAGTGTCCTTTAAGTCCTGAGCAGAGCCAATAAAGACATCCATGGAAGATTTCCCCTTCCTTCTAAAGGGCCTTAACACAGTCAGAGCTGTTTCATGCAGCTTTGTTTTCTGGCTACTCCAGCACTGGCTGATAAAGTCATTGAGATAACAAGAAGTTTGGCCAAATAAGAATGAAGATCTCCTGCTGTGCTATACACTGGGAAGGTTGGCTCTGCTCTGCACACTACAAAGCTTACCCACACCAGTCACCGAGGCTGGGAAAGCAGAGGTCAGCCTTGCCCAGACCAGCTCACTTCCTGATCAGCTGATGGGTGCACCCCAAATTCTGCAGATGGGGAAGCTGATAATGAAGATGAAAACCTGTATTTTCTGCCAGAAACTGCTCACTTGTTTTCCTCATCTTGCCATCTTACATTTGAAGTAACACCCAAATTAGGTCCCTGGACAATTTATTAGAAGCTGAAAGCTGCAGCCAAAGATTGACACATTTGGATACTTGGAGGAATTTAATGGATTAATTCCCAGTCAAAACCACTTTGGCATTCTCTCTTCATAGTCTGCAAAGTTAAATTAACTCTGGTCAGTGAGGTAGAGCTACCAGCCTTAAAAAAGTCCCAGAAACGTGGCTATAATTTTCTCAGGCCTTCAATACAGAGCGATAGCAATTTTTGTTCCTGCAGCACTTTGCAGTGCCAACTTTCTAAGCTACTCAGGAGTCACAAGGAGTTGAGAAACATGGTGTCTGTGTCAGGAGCCAGCACCATCATGACCCACCAGTGTCTGCAGGGAGGAAAGGTTCAGGGCTAAGAGAAAAGATCCAACAGCTGGGTATGGCAGGCAGCATCGGACTGGGAATGTGGCACTCATTTCTGACTGGGGGGAATGCTGGCTGGGGGAAAGGCTCTCCCATGGTCATATTGTGGATTTGCCAGCACTTGAGGCTTAATTTACTTATTTATCTACTTTTTCTTTTTAACAGAGATCACTGCAGCTTCTCCAGAAAAAAAGAACATAATCTCAGGAGGGAGATCCTTGCTCCTCAGCTATGTAGGGACTGAGAGCAAAGTTTTCACTGGCCTAAATCTGACTTTAGCGAGCAAGTAACACACTGGGGAAATACACTCTTCTCTTTCCCCACTAACACAGACCACAGCAATGCCACCTGTCTGCTGCCTGCAAACAAAGGGGCCATTCAACTTGATTTTCAAAACCTTTCAGCCTTAAAAACGTCTGCCACCATGGTGGGGAAGAAAGCAGCGAAGGGAAGGGCTGGCTGAAACATGTGCTGCCATACCTGCGACAGTTTCATATGCAGCAGTGGCACTCAGGCATGTTGGCCTGGGCATTACCGCATGCAGGTCACCAAAAACATCAAAGCAAGAAGGGAGTGAGCTGTAGACTTTTTCATTTTGTCTCAGACACCCCCACACGCACAGAGAAAATAAGGTCCATACTTGCAGCCCATGGGTGCAGAAGCTGCATTGTGCTGCTGTACCATCTGCTCTCACTGCTTACTCACTGGGGTGCTCAGCTGGGATGTGCAGTTCATGTCATTATCGTAGAGGGGAAAATTTTAAGTGCTGCAATGCCAACTGCTGTAAACCAGTGTAAGTTAAGTGCTTTGTTAAACACGTCCAGGTCTCTGGGTTTTGTTCTTCTAGGAACTGTGCAAGACTTTGCTATCCTGAAACAATGTACAGTGCCTTGTACCTTGAGTCATATTTGCCCTAAGATAGACAATGTGATCCTCAGACCCCTCCCAAGAAGAGGTGTCCCACTTACTCTTTACCTTAAAGGAACAAGGATGTCAATGCTGACTAGTCTTGTACATCCTGGATATGAAAATTAGCTTTTTTATTTTTTTTAATGCTAAGATAACTCCATTACAGTGTCTTATTTGCATGTGTGCTGAAGCATTTTTGCATCTTTTCTTCCAGCTGGAAAAAGTCGTAAGTGCAACACCGAAACTCAGAATTCAGATCCTGAAGGATTTTTTTGTAAAAGAAGCATCTAAGGGTGTCCCTGTCCACACTATGCCATTCTCAAACCAATAGACATAGAGAGAAACACTCTTTTTGGCAGTTATACCTGTAAATGCATCTCATGAAAGGAAAGAGACAGAATGAGGAAGCTGAACCGCAGTGAGAGGAGAGACATGGCTGAAAACCTTCATGAACCACACCGTGGAGACACACTCTGTGTCCTGCACTTAACTGGAAAGCTCATTTCAAGTTTCCCGTGTACCATGTTAGAAAATTAATCTGTCAGATCTGCTTATGGGCAACATGCTAAGCTATGAAACACATTTTCTCTGTTCTCTGGGATAGTGCATTTTAGCAAATCTTCTTTCCATTATCTGCCCTAGTTTTGTCCTGCTGTGGCAGGGGGGTTGGACTTGATGATCTTTGGAGGTCCCTTCCAACCCCTAACATTCTGTGATTATAACTCTACATTATTGTCATTCCAAGAATAAAAGCCATCTTCACTGAGTGGGATGTTGAGATCTGACTCCCATGGTACAGTTCATATGTAGTGATAGTGCTGTCGGTTTTAAAGGAGCCAAGGACCTACACTGGCGTTTCATGCCAGATCTCAGTCTCAAGTTGAGCAGAAATACACTGAAAAAAGAAGCACTCGTGACACTCAGTCTAACTCCTGCTGCCCTCCCTGGTGCGCCTGTCTGTCCACAGAGAATACAAAGAGCCTAGGGCAGATGTGGTTAGGTGTTTCAGAGAGTGAACAACTGTGAACAATCCAGAATACAGCTTTCTGATGCTCTGTGTGTGCTGAGCATGGAAATTTATCCCACCCTCCCCACCTCATGGACCGGCTGTAGCCACAGGACAGAACCTACCAAGTGATGGGCTGTGTCTCTCCATTAGCTGTAGAGGGGCCTGTTCTCAAACATTTCTATCTCTCTATGAGGCAAGAAAAGGTCTAATTTTTGTGGAAAAAAAACCCCCATCAAAATACATTTAGCTTCATACATGTTCCTGCAGGTATGATTTTCTTGCAACTTGACAACCTGTACCAGACAGCTATCTAGAGCTCTATTTTATCATTCCAAAGAAAATTACCAGGCCAATGTCCTCCTTCTTACCATTAAGTTAATGAAATTAGACAACCCAAGCTGTAATGAGTAAAGGGCAGTCAATGAAGAACATAAAAGTCATTTTGGCTGAAAGGCTTTTGGTGCCAAAGGGAGTAACTTGTGAAGCAGACTGGACTGCAGGAGGGTAAACTGAAGCATTCATCATCAGATTACTCTCTGTGCAAAAGTATTCCAAGAGCTAATAACTGCTTGTGAGTGTGCTGAATATCTAAGAGCTCTGAAGAAGTTTAGCATGAATAATTCTCCATGTTATTTGCTTTTTGGCACTCTTCTTTTCAAAACAAGTAAATAAAAAGATCATTGTAGCAAATCGGGAATGTTGGCATTTTTAGGGCAGGTCTTCCACTGGTGTAAAATAGCTGTGACTCCTCTGGCAACAGGGGTATCTGTGGTGGGAGTGAGGCAACTCAGAACCAACTGACCAACTGAAGTTTGTCGGCATAAACTGCTTGGTGAATAATTGGGTGTAAGTAATGCATTACTGCAGGGAAGAGCAGACTATGGTGTCCGGGCCGTGGCTAGCATCCACCTGGCAGAAGGCTAAAGAGAGATGTCTCTGCAAGATCTGGCACCAAGAACAGTGTAGGAAGTGATGGACGTCATTCAGGTTTGGTCATTGGCCTCCTTGCCTTGGCCCTGTACACTGGGCTCGAGTAGAGCACCTCAGTGATGAGATGGTGCTGCCTCTGATAACAAGGAAAGCTGTGGAGGAGACACCTCCTTTGGTTTTTCAATATAAATGCCTATCCTTAGTAATGACTTCAAAGCAGTGGCACAGAGCACCACTGAGAATTTTGGACACTTCTTCCTCTTGATGTGACTTTTCAAGTGTCCATGTATTGTCACCAGCACAGGAAGCATAACCTCAGACTGGGGGAGGAGGGGGCTTGCTGCACCATTTTGCTATTAAGATATGATTCCTGCCAGGAAAATGTTTCAAGATCTTATATTAGGAATGTGAAGATCAGCTTATGAACAACCTATGGACTTGGAAGATGTGTAATTGACACACAAACTTGGAGAGCACTACTTTTAAAAGCTGTGAGATCGATTTTCTGGATTTTCCTAATAGGAAATTAATCTTGATAAGAAATAATGTTTTTATTAAATATTGTCCTTCTTTGGCTCAAATGCCACTGAGACAACTGCTGAAACGTGGCTTGCAGAGAAGTGTGTAATGAACTGGATGGACTGCAGCTAATTTTTAATGTCTGTAGGCCCATGGAGACTTGTGCACTCGGGGCTTTTGCTCTTATCTGTAATCCTTTACAGAAATCTCTCTGCCAAGAAGTATGTACAGTGTGTTGGTGATATGGGAACAGTTAATAAAAGGGAAAAAATAAACTAAACATTCATTCTGAGGAGCAAGCATTAGATTTTAGCCCCACTGACTTAGCCAGAGGATAACTTTGCTTAGAGTTCCTGTTGTCCATGTACCCGGTCCAAGTTTTTTCTATAGTCAGGGTGAACATTCCCAGTATTTGAGTGGCCTGTGGACTAGGAGAAGAGCCAGTCCTTGGAAGGGCCCCACAAAGACCTTTGTTTCCACGTGTGGCTGAGTGCTGCATGGTTTGTACAGGCAGCCCGGCAGCATAATTATAATCATTACGTGGAACACACAGAGGGATTATTAAATATCTGTACTGTTTAAGTATGTGCTAATTATATAAAGCACAGTACAAGGACAGCACAGAATGTCTCCTAATAAGAGTAGCCTGCGTTTCTGGCATCCATCTAAATTAAAAACCTTCTCAAAATGATAACCTTAAGTAACTATGCACTTCAGAGGCAGCTGTGAAAGAGTCAGAACTAACTCAATCAACTAAATTATGTGTAAATGGCTCAATTTCTATTAGCGGTCTCCAATGTACACAAATCTCAGTGGTAACGCAGCCACAACACATGGATTACTCCATTATCTATTATCATCTCTTTCCTCTCTGTCAAAACATTTCTGCAACCCTAAAGAGTAGTTTATAAATTACAAAAAAACCCCCAAACAACTAAACAACAACAACTGCAACAGAAAACCAAACAGCAAAAATCCCTGCTTAAAATTCCATCCCTTGGCTGGTTTTCTTGAAGATAAAATACACACTCTGCCCTGTGTATTTGAAAATGTTGTGGAGGGGAAAGCAAAAGGCCATTTTTACTAGGCACACTTTGGTAAAAGCACTCCAGACAATTAGGATACTTGTAAATGCAATCTACTCCAAACACTGCTTGCATAAAAATACATGGGAAACAGAAATCCCCCATCAGCTTCTCTTCTCTCGCTCTAAATAGAGGCTGCCAGTACAAAAGAGTTTCTCATGGATTCAACAGCAGGGATGGGACTTCAACTGCTCGGACACAGCTGCCACGTGAGGTTTTCCATGGTCTGGTCAGACACAGGGAGCTATAAGGCTCATAGCCCAGGTGATGACTGCATGACACAATGGAGGGCTTTGGGTGTGATCTGAAGACTCATATGCTGTTACAAGTGGCAGAATATCACGCAAGAGAATAAATGCATGATGAGTCCAAGCAATTTTTAATTGAGATGACAGAAGATGAAAGATGTCTGCCAAACTCAGTACCAAAATTTAACCTAAATTCAATCAACAAACAGTTGATTGAACCAGAGGCTGGTCCCATGGCGTAAAGTTGTGGAAGAGATTGCCTTTAGTCTGTAAAGGTTTTCAAGACAAGCCAAACAGATGATGCTTCTGAAGCACTGGGAAGGATCTGTGCTTACCATAGTAAAGGGACTGTGATCCTTTTGTACCTTATGCCTGAAAGGTCAAATTCTACTCCAAAAGACCCAAGTGAGTTTCCAGCTGTGCAGGGGATACACCAGCACAGCCAAGGTATTTGACCTGTAGTTACTTCACAGTTCCAAGGGAAACTCATTTTTGATGTCCCAGAGATGAGGCTGTGATACAGAAAAGCAGCCAAGGTTTGGTTCTCTGGGCACATATATGCTTGTAATAGAAGAAACCATTAACATCCTTGAATAAATAAATAAATGTCTTCTGGATCATGCTGCACCTGATGAGTGGGTTCCAGGATCTCAGCCTGGAAGAACATCTTTGCATACACAGAAATACATTCATAGGTGTTTCCTCCACAACTTCTACTCCCAACTAAGGTCAAGGGCCTAAAGCTGTAAATGAAGGTGGCCTGGGGAAAGCCAGTGCAGAAAATAGGCTCCGGTCCCTGGTAGACTTGCTATGCTGCATTTGCAAGTGCTTAATTCTTATTTATTTTCATAACACTTTATCCAACCCAACAAAAATGTACCAAGAGTAAAGCAAGGATGAAGCTACTGTTTAGTTCAGTAAGACGGGGGGACAGAAAAAGAGCGAGCACTGGACGTATTTCAGAGATGGGCTATGGAAGGACAAGGAATAAAGAAAACCAAAGAGGCAAAAAAACCTCCCACTGGGGATGGAGCCCAGTTTTGCTACGTACCAATCTAGCATCTGGGACTATATGCCTTGCAGTTTTACTTCGAAATCCCCAGAGCAGATGCACTCTGCGCTGAACATCATTGAATAAAATAATGGGGAGGTGCTGGGAGAAGATCTCTCCTGCTCTTGAATGGCTTCCTGCTGTCCAGGAAAATGTGGTGGGAGGGCCTCACCAGGGACAATGAAGAGTGGGTGCTTTCTGAGGACACCTCTGGCCAGGCCAGAGTGTGCTCCTGGGAGATAAGCTGTGAAGGTGTGACACCTCCTGACAGAGGTGAAAACTGAGCCTTGCTCCCTCCTTTCTTAGGAGATCATAACAGTGTAAGACAAGAGATACTTTCACCTCTGTAATATTTCTCTTTAAAAAATCCCTTGTGATTTTCAAAGGGAAGGTTGCAGATCTACTTATAGATGAATTTTCAGGGTGTAAACTCCCTGTCTTTTGTATTATCCCTTGGTTACCTGCATGTGATCACACTTCAGGGACTACCCAGTGTCCCTATTGGTTCTTACAAGCTGAGTGTGCTGATAACCTGGAGCCAAACACAAAAAACACTAGGAACACACAGGTAGGATTTGTGATATCTGAATAGGACTCTGAAAGTGTTGACATCAGGTGGTTCCTCACTCAGCCTGTTTTCTGAATTTCTGTTCTGATTTTTCCCACTCTTTCCTCACACCACACAGAGTCTCAGTAGCCAAAGCAGCATAATTTTCCAGTCAAGACATCTAATTCCTTTCTCAGATCTGAGTTTTAGTCAAAAGACCATTAATTCTGGGAATATACAGAGAAATTGTAATGGCTTTCTGCATAAATTGTTGGACAGTGACTTCAGGAGTCAAGCTACAAGTTTGCATAGGGAAGGAACACTCTTTCCCTGATATTAGGGGTTCTTCCATTTGTATTTCCAGAATTTTCTGATATTGATTTATCAGTGAAGCTGTCTCTCTGTAGTTGGTGGCCTTTAGAGCACTAAAATGCTACTCTGAAAACATGGATATTCCCCCTAAAGCCATTGAGAGTCACCCAGGACACCCAGTGTTTGGTGCCAAGGTGGAGTCTATGAAACCAGGCTCACTGGAGAGCTTATCTGCAGCAAGCCTGACTAGAAACTCATGGAAATGCAACCAACAGAGACTTTTCCATTATCCGTGTCTTTAGTAACATCCTTCACAATCAGACAAAACCAGGAAAACTGCCAAAAAAAGGAGATGTTGAAACACAGATGAGAACTGAACCTTCCCAAGCACTTTGCAGAGATCTGGTAGGAGCTGGGTATTTCCTATACCTCCAGAACTTGCTCACCCCTCCTTTAATGAGATGCTGGCTATAGTCTACTATTGTCCTATGAATGCTTTGTGCACTTAACTCCTGGTGCTTTCATCTGGACTTCTACCTATAGGGATCTCTCCAGGTTTGCCTATAACTGACTATGTTTACATAGAGAGGAGGGTATGTCCTCCAGCATTTGGAGTCAATGGCCAGTGGTGAAATAACACGACTGCCACTATTGGCTTTGCCAAAGACTCGCAATGTGACCTTGGAGAGGGTGCCTTTTTGTGCTGATCTCCATCTGTAGAATACAGATAATAACTCTTCCTGTATTGTACATCATACTGTTGTTGTGATGCTTAATTAAAGCATTTAGAAAGTCTTTCAGCAGCAGTCTATAAATGCTAAACGAGGCTGTTATTCTTCTTCTCCCATGGTTACCGTCAATTGTTTTATTGATCTAGTCCATTACAGACTCAGGAAAAGAGCTGTTTATTACAGGGAGTACTTAGAGTTGGAATATTTCTTTGCTCCTCACTAGACTCAGAAGTTGATCCCCAGATGTTTTTAATCATCAAACATGTTGACTTAAGTCTACAAGAATAGTGAATATTATTCCCTCCTAACTAAAAGCCTTTTTCTCTGGTCTTTCCGTAACAACTGGCATGCTCAGTTTACTGGCATCTATTGGGGCCTTCATATGAAAGAACTGAAAAAATATTTCATATGAAAGAACCGAAAAAAAATCTCTGCTCTTCAGTTATGCCTGGATGAAACAATAGTTCATATCAAATAGGAGGCTTCCCACCATTACACAAGGCTTTAAATCAGATTATTCATGTCTTGCAAGCTGATGGTGTATAAAAATCTCAAATGATTTCACTGAGAATTCTGTGTGCAAAGATATTGCACAAGTGGTCCTCAGTATTTAAAACATTTTAGGAGAAGTGAACTGATGCCAGTGTAAAGAAATGATTAATAGCAAAAGATAATTTAGCTACAAGCACTGTTAAATTTTCTTTCTCATTACTATGAAAGTGTATTCATGTTAAAAATCCAAAACATGTTGTACTAACTCCATGCAAAAGCAGCATTTCTAAGACGTCAAAGTATCTTGGCAGTCCAATTACTACTTATAGAATCCCTGAGAATCCTCTGTACTTACATTATTCAAAGAACTATTTCTAATTAGTTCACAAGTTAGGCAGCAGTTGATAACATAACATTTAACATTTCAGAGAAAGCTGAGCAATAAATAGGTGCTTTGTTACTGTGCTCCCTTCTTTTTCAATTACAGGGAGAATAACGGTTTTACAAGGAATCAAACAAAGGTTAATTTGCAATTAGAGCTTTATGATGGGAAGAGGCTCTGCTGGTGAGTCCTATGACTCACGAGTCCATCAATGAGACACAAAAAGGAAAGGGAGGACAAAAAATACTCCACAGGCATGTTCTGGTGCCTGTCCATTGGTTGGCAGTTCCCAGCTCAAATTAGATCCTATTAACGAGGAATGCACATCAGAGGTGGACTCTGGAGAGTGAAGAAGAAAACTTACCTACATAAAATAGAGATTAGGAGAAAAAGTGTTATCATGCCTTGACAGGAATGGGAAACTGGGACATTAGGTGGCTTGCCAAAAATTTCAGGAGAAATAGGATCTCCCATCACTTGGCTCCTACCTTGGTGTCTCACTATATGATAAATCCTGATTTTATGTTCTTTCTTCTATGGTTGTACATAAACCACTGTGGGCTAAGGGAAGGTCTGGAGTCAGAAGATGGCAGTTGATCTGAAGAAACAGTCCCTGGCCACTTTTACTCCGACGAGAGCCTATGATCAGGTGTCTGCTGGAGATCAGGTCTTGTCTGTCCATACCTGTAGTAGCCCTTTCATTGCCTGCACAACACCTTAAGAGCTCTGTGCATTTTGTTTAGGTACTGAGGTGATACTTGGGTAGTGAAATAACTCTGCAATAATGGCTAAAGCCTAGTCATTCCTGAAAATGAGGTGTGTGCAGGAGAAAGAGGGAGATTTGCCTTAAAAAGGAAAAGTCTAAATTAAAATAAGGCATAGTAAAGCCCCAGGAATCATTTGTAATGGGGTTCTGTGGCCTACAGAATCAGCGGCTGACACAAGCTGCCCTTCCCTGATCATTATGCTAGGAAGACACCTCACTCGATGTCCGTACACTAATGAAAGGTGATCTTTAACCCTCCTTGGAAGGGAAAATCATCCTTGTTCCTCCTGACAGACAGGACATACATCCTTTTGCTACTAGCATCACACCTGAAAATTGGCTTTCTGGATATGTTTAACATGCAGGATACTGCTCTGGCTAATGAGTCTGAGGCTCCTCTCTTTTCTCCAGTAACAGAAATCTGTGTGAGATGGCACAGCAGGTGCACTTAAGACTATAGATATGTCCGTGTTCTGCCACCCAGGGTTGGAACAAGGATTACAACTCTAGTCTGCCACCAATTTCCTTAGTCTAAAATAAAAGCTGAATAGATCTGCAAGACTTCCTTGCTATTCAACTACATTTTTTGAACAGAGATTTAATTATAAATGCAAGGTATACATTTACCTTATGTGCAGCACATGCAAATCTGGACACTGATTTTATTTTATTTTTTTGAGCCACCTCTTGAAGTGGCTGAACGAAAGTGAGTAGCAGAGGTTGACAAAGCCAGTGCCAGGTATGGCTACACAGTGCAAGGAAAGCAATGCAGCATGAGGACATACCACCTTGGCAATGGAAGCTTCTTCCATGAAAAAGGAGTGTGCAAGTGCTCCAGATATCTTGGCCCCATTGTTTCTGAACATTTCTTCAGACCCTAAGTCATTGATATTCATCATAAATCAGGAAAAAGTAGTACATGAAAAATAAAAATTGAAGTTTGTATGTGCCATCTGACTTTTAAGCCTGCAATAATCCTTTGGGTTTTACTGTTAAGCTTCTTCTAGCAATTACAAAACTAAACTGTGCTTTAAAATGAAATCTGGCAGATGACTTCCAGTATAACTTGACTCCGGGAGCTAAGGATCTAAACACAATTCCAATAACATAAGGTTCCTTCTAAAATTATTCTAAAATTATGGGAGTTGGCAACTGCAGTCTGATAAGCTGGCGCTTGCCAAGTCCTAAGCAGAAGGTGGAGAATAAAAAAGGAAAAACCAGTCTGTGCCCAGGTTGGATCTAACATCCACCTACCTCTTCTCCACATCCCTACCTGGAGAAGAGTACCCCAGCAAAGCAGGACGCTTTGTTTTCCATGCATGCTTATTCTTCTCCCTTCTGAACCCCAGACCTGGATCTTGCCTAGGAGTTTAACAAAGGTAAGAAAATGACTTCTGCTTGGATGTGTGTACTCCAGAAGCTGAGTAGATATGATCAGCCCTGTGGCAGCATGACAAATTACCCAGCATCTCCTGAGCAACTGCGTGCATGTTGGAAACTTGCACGTACTTCTCAAGGAAATGAACCACAACGGAAGAGGGTTAAACTAAGGCATCATCCAGAGATCCAGATAAATGTGCACCATCCCAGAACACATTCCCAGAAGAGGGATCATCACGATCTCAGCTGAAGTGGGGCAACTTCTCTTTAGCTGCCCTAAGTCAGCGCCATTTCCAGACCCTCCCTTGCTATGTCTATCTTGTACTTTTACTTCAGCCCGTGGTGGATTTCAAACTTGGTAAAGAAATCTGGAGAAGTAGCCTTGGAGGAGCCCAAAGCAAATCACTGAATGACCCTAATGCTGGGCACTCATAAGCAGGAGGCAGGGCCACCCCCTGCTGTGATCAATGGCCCCAGAGCTGGGGGACCAGAGGGGTCATTGCCATGCAACACCTTCAATCAACCCGTCTTCCTTCACATTTAAAACTTCCCCTGATTAATGGTGCTGAAAGCCGCATAAATGAGAATGAGTTGAGTTGTGCATACAAATATCTGGGCAGATTAAATAATTAATCATCCTGTAATTAATAAAGACAGATACTGGCTTTTTCTGAACTTTCGCTCCTTCTCTCATCGCACAGGCTTTCAAAAGGTTTTTGACAAAAATAACTACAGACACCAGCAGCTAATCCTGCTTTGTGGGGGAGAGAGACCCTGCTACTTCGGTAATGTGGCAAAATCTGCGCATACATTTGAGCAGTAATGAGATCTCCAGGGCAAAGTATGACATCTGTTCCAGAACTTCTAAAATACAGGTTCATTTACACCAGCCAAACCTCTTTGAAGCCAGGCAGTGTGATTTTCAGTTGTAGACTTAATGTAGTAGCATCTGACAAGCAGCATCCAACCCTCAAAAGCCTTGCTATTACTTAGCTCCCAGTAAATGACACTATCAAAGCACTTTATAAATAATACAAACAAATAATCCATTGGCAGAGGAGCAGCCAAGTCCTTGGGCATCATCCTGTGAGCAGTCACTTGCCCCAGTGGCCATGCCTACATGGATGGACCAAGTGCCCACAACACCACCATTATTTCCACTGTGATCACCAAGAAACTCAATCATGTGATGACTAAATTAAGAAACAAGATAAGGAAAAGGCTGAGAGTGTTGTGGTTGTTCAGCCTGGAGGAGAGAAGGCTCTAGAGAGACCATATCGTGGTCTTTCAATATTAAAAGGGAGTTTATAAGAAAGATGGGGACAGTCTTTTTAGCAGGTCCTGTTGCAACAGGTCAAGGGTGATGGTTTTAAATTAAAAGAGGGGAGATTTAGACTGCAGAGAAGGAAGAAAATTTTTACAGTGAGGGTGGTGAGACTCTGGCTCAGGTTGCCCAGAGAGGTGGTAAGAAGCCGCATCCCTGGAAACATTCAATCATTCAAATAGAGTTGGGAATGAAAAGGTGAAACTGGAAGTTGGAATTGTCTTCCTTCAATGTAGGCCAAGGTACTTTTTCCCTTTATTTTCCTGGTCAAACACTGCATTTCCCCTTTCTTCTCTTAAGAAAGAGGAAAATAACAAAGATATTACAACAAAATGACCAAAGTAGTTAAAATACTTTTCATATATTTGGAAGGCAGATTGAGATAGCAAATTTGCATTAGCAGGGATCATTTGTGGGGGGTCCTGGCTGAACTGGGCTATTGGTTCAAGGGCTGTAAATAAATGCTTCTAAGTCTGTTCCTGGTGCACCTTCTTGTCAGAGTACACTCATTTGGAAACCTGCAGTTCAGGTCCTCATGGGAGTAGAAATGGTCTTTAGATGAAACACAGTGGAGGTCAGATGGTGGTCTAGAAGCTGTCTAACACATGTGGAGACACCTGTGCCCCAGCAGAACTTTTCACTTTTGTTAAACTGATTTATCTAAAGCAGTTTATCCATGGGAAGGTTAACGGATAACTCAATTACAGCTTATTAGCCCTTGCATGAGGAGAACCTTGTACAAAACTCAGCTCTTCAAGCTGAAGCAAAATTCATAATGATCTCTAAGGGACAACAGTTGAGGCTGAGCAAATTCAGACTGCAAATAAGGATCCTGGCTTTTTCCTTGTTTCATTTTGTTGTTTTGGTGTTTCGTTGTTGTTTAAGAAGAATGGTTACTAATATCTAGAACAACGTACTAGTGGATAGAGCAGCTTACCTATCAGCTGCAGACCTCCAAGCAGCCCTTTCTAAAAATAGGTTTCCACTGATGTTCAAAAGTTATGGACCTGATACAGAGAAGACTGGATGATTTTCTAATGCAGAAGTCTAAAGACTGACAATGTTTTCTGTCTTTTAAAAGCCATGAACTCACAAATTTGAAAGAGATAAAGCAATTGAAAACCAGAAGCCACTGGCAAAAACAGAGAATTGGTCAAGTCCAGATGTGTCTTAGACAAATCAATTTATTTCCCCTTGTCTGAAAAGCCCTTTCAACAAATTATTTAATAAGATTATTCTAAATCTTTTTCACAAAAGCCCATCTCAAATCTGATTTCAGAGATTACCTGCTGTAATAATCTAGACATAATTCCTAAAATGCTGGGTCCAGTATAGGACAAACTGAGGCTACAGAGGAGTTACAGATGCTCTGCAGATACCCCAAGAGGTCCTGCTCACTGGGAGGCTCTGGGAAAAGGTGCTGTCTATTTTGCACATTTGCCAAACACAAACAAGATGGATTTTTTTTTAAAGAGAGCAAAATTAATGGAGCAATATGGACACTATCAGGGATGCAGCAGGAAGTACTCAAGTACAAGATCACGTTGCTTGTGTGACTGTTGCCATGACGCTCAAAAAGCACTTGCTATTATCACAGGCTATGAATATTCTGCCGGCTGATTGATAGTCTGTGGCTTTTTTCCTTGTAAGCAAATGCAATGACAGTATTAGGCAATTACTGATAATGTCACCCATCTGCTTTCCTACCGCCCGGGTGACGGGATTTCTGAACTGCAGGAATAGCAGTAGGTTTATTAAAGCATGGAGCATCCCCCGACGCTCCCTGGCACTGCGTTTGACTGGGGACAGCACAGCAGAAGGGATCGCTACAGCAAATGAAAGAAACACATCCTGAGTAAACTTTACTATGGGAAGTACCAGGGGGCTCGTTTAGCTCTGATTAGATCAATGAGACTCTCTAAACACAGCAGTTAAAAATACAATTGGTAGCAATGTAGCCTGCTTTAAGACATTTGCATGCTTGGGGAGTTTATTCAGGAATAAACTTGCTAAAGTACATTTCCTGATTAGTAAATAATCAATATGCAAGGTACTTGGTAGATTCACAAGGAACGATGTCGAGGGCCAAATTTTCCTCAATTAAGTGTTGTGCTAGCAGCCTGCCAAGAGCCATTGTGTATGGCTTAATTTATGGGTGATTTACCAAACTGTGTCCATCTTTTCCCTTAATTATCCAGCAAGGACTATGAGTTCCAGCATGCCAATGCCTTACCACAAGCCAAGGAGAAGTCTGGGTTTGGATCAAAGACTGAATATTGACTCCTGCTGTTGTTGAGTGTGATGGAGCTACTGAAAGCATAATGGGAAAGTCTGCAACCAGCCTTGGGGGGGCCATTTGGGGTTGGTCTTTATCCACAAGCTAGACTTGCACCTGATGGTGAGCACTAATATCAGCACCTCACATGAGCAGTTACATGAGGAGTTGGAAGATACTTCTGTCATTTCACGCTTGAGAAAAGAAGGAGTTTTAGCTGCAGTTCTGTGCCAGCTTTCTATTACTTGTCCTGGGAAGAGAGAGATCCAGGTCACACATCAGAGGTGCAAAGAGGCCATCTCCTCCCATCACTTATGTTGCTGCCTCCTTGCACACATAAGGCTCTCAAGGTGTGAGAAGATCTGGTCCAAGGTGTACAGTGACTCAGTCAGCCCTGAGAAGCACAGTTCCTATGGCTTGCAGTGGAGATTAAAGGCTGGCTCCTCACTTGCTGTCAATCGGTACAGCTATAATGAAGTCAAAGCAGATACAGCAAGTTACACAAGACAGAGATTTAGCCCTAAATTCATTGAGGTTTGTTGCAGTTGCTCTAAAACCCAATACAATGCAACAGAGATAAATATTCTACATATGGGGTTTTAAAGCATTTTATGGCAGGACTCATTTTATATTAATTTTAATAGGATGACTAAAGCAAACCTGTTGTAATAGTGACATTTTCTGTAAAATTTTACATTTTGCCAATAAAAATTGGCACATGGATATCTGCAGAGAGAAAAATATTGGAGGTTGGTGAGTTTGAAAAGATGTGAATGGTTTCCCAACAATAAAAGGCAGCAGCTTACCAATAGGGTAAAGCTTTGTGCCAGGTAGAATATAGATTGTAACATTTTGAATCCCAAATTGCACATGAATCAAAAGATTGATTCTCTACTTCAAAGAAAAATAATAAAGATTTAAAAGCAGGTCTCATCAGAGGGACATGTTCAAAAGGTTCAAAAGCAGACAACTTTATGACCTGGAGATTGTGTCCACATTTGCACACCACCTCCTAAGAAATGACTGGACAATTGCTAGAAGACAACAATGGGAATGATTGCAGTTTGGAAAACTTGACCACTGAAGAAAGGTTAAATGAGGTAGATTTTCATGGTCCAGAAAAGAGAAGCCTGAGGGGTTGTGAAACAGTTTGTCATAGAAGGGGCTGGGATTAATTGCAAGAGAAGGAAAATCTGGCTTATTCTGCAGAGAGAAATGAAGTGGGCATGAAGAAACTCTCTTTAACCATAAATCCATTTGAACACTGGGAGAGGAGTGGGTCACCTGAGGCTCAAATCTCCTATGCTGGAAATACTGCGAACAGTCTGGACAGACTCCTGCTGCAAATGGTGCAAACGTGCCAGTTTTGTCTCTGAGCCTGAGTGCCTTCCAGCCCTAACATTACAGTAAATTTAGCTCTGTACTGAGAACGCATCCTATTTCCTGAGTAGTTTACAAGCAGACAGAGCTACAGAATATTCTTTTGAAAGGTGAGTAGGTGGGCAGGTATTACAACTTCAATTTAGAAAACTGAGGGAGATAAAAAGAGAGATTTAAGTACTTTCCCTACGGCCAGGGAAGCAACAAGCATGTCAGGAGAGGTTCAACTACAAGTGTTTCTGAATCCAGCAATCCTCAGGAGCTGACGCCCACCTTTTCCTTCTCAGAGCACCTACCTTTCAGGGATTATGTTTCATCTGGCTCTATTTTATTGCAATTGCCTGAAAGATTCCTTGTTTTTTTTTCCTCCTGAGCACTTACTCTGCCAGTGACCACATTAATAATTGCATACCTTGAATTTGGAACTGCCTTATTACCGCTGAATACAGCTGCTAACCAGCCTTCAAACCCTATTATCAACACTCTGTTCAGCTGCATAAAACACAAGAGTGACCTGTGCTTTTTCCCCAGTGGGCAACAGGCTGCCACTGACGACACCACCAAACCTTTGGAGCCAAGAGCCTCAGACCATGATGTGACATGAGAAAAGGTTGCTTTCTTACCTGGAGTTGCTTTCTCACCTGGAGGATGGTCCAGCCAGCAAGTTTTAAGAGCGCATGGACCAGTGCTCGTTGCTTGTCTGACCTGTTCCCTCAAACAAATCCTCAGAAAAATAACCCTCCTGTCCAGCTCAGAATATCAGTTTCAAAGGGGAATAAACAAACTTTAGGACTTAATCAACTTTCATATAGCATTGGTAGAAGGCAAGGACTGGTGCTTTGTGAGTTTGCTGGTGATGGAAGTTGACTGCATCTTTACACACTCATCTAAAGATAAGACTCATGAGTACAACAGTGACATTGCTTCAGACTGACAACCATTGTTTTTTTTTTTTCTTTATTCCCCTCATTGTTTTTCAATTAGTTTCTAAGTCATCCATGGCCTTGGGGAACTAGGAGCAATCACATTAAGAATAATACAGAAGTAACTCAATACTTTTCACCTGTTCCTCACTGATACATGCTCATTCACCAAAATACCTTTCCACTTTCTTCTGCCTTCCTACATAAGGTATGGAATATACTCCCGTTGCACTAGGTATTAATTAATCTCTCATAATCAGCTGGCTGGAGGACTTTATTATTATTATCATATTTTCATTTACTTTAGAGTCAAGCCAGAAAATCCTTATGCCTTGTGCCTGAGGATTAATACCAAACCATGGCTGACTTCTTTGTGCAATTACCTCTTGTATTTGCGTTAATACCAGTGGAGATCTTCCCGAGCAGTACTACCACTGTGTGCACCGGCAATCACAGCTAATTTGTACATATGCTTCCATTGGACAGAAGCCACGCAATTAAGAGGACGTCCTCGAGGCATTAACATTTCTCGTCTCTCAGTAAGTGCGGTGGGAAAATGCAGCAGAAGTTTATAGGGTGTTACCCATGGGAGTGTGTTATTTCAACAGTATTTCTACAAATCTGCGAGGACGATTCAAAGCTGGGCAGGGAGCCAACACAAAAAGGTTTCTGATGCCACAGTGGAAATCTCTTAAGTCCCTGTTCGCTGCAAGAAGAAGATGAAGCAGCAGGGGAGAATGATGGTGTTGAACTGGAAAACTTCTATTTCCCTACTGGCCTGTTCCCCAGGGGACCTGGACACTAGGATCTTACCTACACTCTCCAGGGTGTTTGTAACCCCTTGTGCCAGCAAAAGACCTCATCAGCTAGATCCTTGCGAAGCCCTGACTATAGAAAGCATATGAAGGTCTTCACCCCTCCTGGGGAACAACCAAGATGCTACCTGAGAGCCTCAGCAACAAACCAAAGGACCTGCAAGCTCCAAAGGACCAGAGCCAAGACCTTGCCATGTTAGTTAGGTCTTTCCACTAGAGAACTGCTGGGGCAAAGGGGCCCTGTGGGTGAATGTCCTCAGGAAATCACAGAGCCCCTGGCCCTAGGAAACCCATGAGTGCTCTGGGAAGGTACTGAAAACCTTGATAAATACTGGGGGAAGGTCTGAAACTGACATGTTTTGACCGAGACATCTTGGAAGCAAGCAATCTGGAAAAGATTCGACAGGAAAATTTTAAGCCAAATTTCCACCTTGTGTGGCTCTTAGAATCTCAGTGAATCCCATTACTCTCTGGCAGAAGGTTCTTGGCATCATGGCCCAGCCCAAGCTGTGTCCAGATGGTCCATCTCTAGGACCACCTGGGAATGGTAAAAGTCTTTGCCTTTGCAAGTCTGGCATCGGCAGGACTGTGTCTATCCTCTTTATCAACATACAAGAGGAAAGCACTTGATCCCACTCCCTTCTCCCCATTTCACTCCTACACTTAAAAAAACATAAAACATATGGAATATATTAATTCAAAATACTGCACTTTCAGCCACACTGATTGTGAGAGAATAGCATTCACTCCCACCATCAGTGCATTTGTCCTCAGGTGCTAAAATGATGTATACTGAGGCTTCAGTGCCACTGGCTAATTTAGGAGTGTTGTCATTGTCATAAAAGGAAGAAAACCAATTCAAATCAAAAGCCCACAAACAAACAATGACCTTATTCAAATCAGAATAAAAATATAAATATCCCAGCCTCTGACAGCTATGGTAGGATGTCAGAGAAGCTGAGAAGCCATGCAAGATGCTTAGTATTGATTACTACGTAATCATGATTTTCCTTCAGCCCACAGACTCCACCATACACTTCATTCTGCATTCCAGAGCAGGTCTCTGAGCATCGCCAGGGCTGGGAAGTAACACACACCAGATTGCGCTGGGGGGCTGCAGGTTAAGTACTGCACTCTGGTTTTATGGAGCAGAAGAGTAGATAAATTCTGTCAAGTGAATGTAAATGCTCAGCATTAATTTTTGCTTGTGGGAGTCTTTAACCATTTCCTTAGGTTTTTTGAAATCTTTCTAAGAGTTCTTGTTTTATGAATCACCACGAACCAATCCTTCTTTCTGAGTTTCAGTTTGGTTTAATTTTGGATTTGTTCATTGACACCAGTGCAGATATTTCTGATTCTCTGATAAAAATTTCCATGGCTTGTCTGCAAAGGCATCATCTCTCTTAAGAATTTACCAGTTAATCTCTAGAAGTGAGCATTTAAAAGAATTCCTAACTTTTAGTTCTTATTCTGAGCTGCCTGAAGCATCACATACACAAAGGAGTGGCCACATTCCTGACCAAACACGAGCTGGCACAGTTCCTTCAAGGCTGGTGGTAGAGCACAATTTTGCATTGCTGAGTCTCTACCCTCTATTTCATTCCCTTTGGGTTTGGTCTTGACACTAATTCTTTTGCAACATACATAATAGGCAACGTAGCTTTATTTCATCTCCCTGTTTGTACTGTGGGTGATATCTCCCGGGAAAGATTAATGGCTGAAGCTGATTTAATGGTGTACACTCTTTTCACAGAAAGAGAAAAAAAGTATATGTAAAGAAACCCTTTCTCTTTTCCATCCAGATTGAAAAATGTTATTTTTTCCTATTTTTTTTCCCTTTGGTATTTGTTGCTTTCCAGCCTTTGATGGCCTCCCAAACAACTTCACCATCTTTCTCTGCATCTGTGATGTTCCCATATTAACATGAGTCATTCTCACAAAGAAGTCTGGGGCTCAGTTGCCTGTATCTCAGTAGTTTATCTCTGCCGAGTCTCAGGAGTTATGCCAGCAGAGGATCTGACCCTATGCAATGTAATCTCAGTCACCTGCTTGTTCTGCCACCCTTCCCTTTTCTTTTTGTTGCATCCAGGAGAAATGCCAGCTCACCCAGTGAAAGAGGTTTCTGACATCTGTGGGAGAGGATTGAAAATTTGGCTGATGTTTCCCCTTGCGTTTCCTGAAGCCTCACAACATTGTTAGCACCCATTTAAGAGGTTCTTCAAAAAATCCACAAACCCAGACATATGTGACAAAAATGTGGTGCTCTAAGCAAAAAATATGTATTTAGAACTTGAAAAGAACTGATTGAAGGATAAAAAAAAGCCAAAAAATTTTTTTCTTAATGCTTTATTAATCTGACAATCTACCTTAATAATAGTACCGTGTTTACTAATTGGAAAATCCACACTCAACAAGAATGAAAATACCAACAGTAAATGTGCAGGAGTGATTTAAAACAGAGTACCTACTGGCATATGCAGACACATAGTTCTAAAAATGGGTTGCAACACATGGTAAAAGCCACAGCCATTTTATAAAGCTTTCTTTACTACCCTATCACATGAGGGCAAATAAGCAGGTGCAGCTTTTCCTGTGGACGAAAGCATTTCTTGTGGGCAAAGATGGCCTATAGAGAGATGCAAATGGAAGGATATGAATTCACTCCCCAGCCCCAGCAGGTGCTTTTGACACAGGGTTGTATTTTTGGTTTTGCATTCAAAAGCTGCCTGGCCTTTTCATACAGCCAGTTCACATCTACTCCCATGACTCATGAAATGTAACAAGGCCAAGCGCAAGGTTCTTCATATGGGTCAGGGCGATCCCAAGCACAAATACAGGCTGGGCAATGAGTGGATTGAGAGCTGCCCTGTGAAGAAGGACTTGGGGGTACTGATGGATGAAAAGCTGAACATGAATTGCCTATGTGTGTTCACAGCCCAGAAAGCCAACTAGATCCTGGGCTGCATCAAAAGAAGCATGGCCAGCAGGTTGCGGGAGGGGATTCTGCACCTTTGCTCTGCTCTGATGAGACTCTGTATACAGTACTGTGTCCAGCTCTAGAGCTCCCTGTGTAAGGAAGACATGGACCTATTGGAGTGGGTCCAGAGGAGGGCCACAAAGGTGATCAGGGACTGGGTTATGAGGACAGAGTTGGGGTTGTTCAGCCTGGAGAACAGAACTCTCCAGGGATGTCTTATAGCAGCTTTCCAGTACTGAAAGGGGGCCTACAGAAAGATGGGGAGGGAATTTTTATCAGGGAGGTAATGGTTTTAAACTGAAAGAGGGTAGATTTAGATTAGATATTAGGAAGAAATTATTTCCTGTGAGGATGATAAGACACTGGAACAGGTTGCCCAGAGAAGTTGTGGACGCCCCTTCCCTGGAAGTGTTCAAGGCCAGGTCAGATCACATAATCACAGATTCACAGAATGACCTAGTACCTGGGGTTGTTCTTTCCAAGATCCAAAACTCTACACCTGCCCTTGTTATATTTCATTAAATTTCTCCCTGCCCATCTCTCCAGCCTGTCTAGGTCTTGCTGGATGGCAGCACAGCCTTCCAGTGTGTCAGCCACTCCTCTCAGTTTTGTGTCATCAGCAAACTTGCTGACTGTGAGCTCTGTTCCCTCATCCAGGTCGTTGATGAATATATTGAATAGTACTGGTCTGAGATGAGGCTTTGAATAACCTGCTCTAGTGAAAGGTGTCCCTGCTTGCGTCAGTGGGGTTGGAACTAGATGATCTTTAAGTTCCTTTCCAACCCAAACCATTCCATGATTTTATGACTATTTGTCAATCTGGGTCACTCTGAAAAGGTGCAAGGAAAAATGATTAACTGCAGTCAATTTATCTTGAACTCTTAGAAGGAATTAACAACATGAGGTTAAGTAAAAAATAGTCATGTAACATTAGTCATATGCGTGTTGGTGGTATACACATGGAAACTGCATTGGGTAAATATCAGGGTGAAGAGTCAGAAAATGCCAGGCATAAGTGGATGTTTTATGATGAAATTTTTAATTGCATGATCATATGCTCCCTTTCCCCTAACCTCTGCCCCCACGGTTTCCATCTTCCTTGTGTAGGGTGGAGCTGTCTTATGGATGAATCAGTGAAGGTGTCACCTTTCTAAAGGGCTCTTTGGCATTTCTGGCAGACAGAAGGTGCACAGAGAATGAGGCTGCAGAAGGTGAAATTGTTTTTGGGTGAAGACAGTTGGTGATGGGTGATTCATATATCCCAAACTTTTACTAATGATCTCTGACATCTAAGCTTTATTTTTGGGTTTGTAAGTGACACCCCTGGCACAAGACTTAAAGAAAGCCTGGACTCAGCCAGAGGCAAATGGTGAGGGGTACAATGAACACAGAAAGCACTGTATAATAATGCTAAGGGTGCAGAAAAGCCAGAAATGCCCCCAAACTGCAGGAGACCTTTAATGATTCCTTCATGGCTCAATTCTGCATCAGTTAAACAGAGACAAACCCAGAGTCTGATTACAGGTTTTGACAAACTTTGATACTGTTGCAATTAGTGCTACAGGAGAAAAAAAAATACAGGAGAAAATGAATAATTCTGCTTTCAGGGCAGTATTCACTAAATAAGACCTAGGGTTATTCACTGAGAGATGAGGAGAATAAGAAATAAGGAATAGCTGCTCATTATCTGAGCAGTGTCCATCTTATGCACAAGATGAGAGGAAACCTGTGGAAAAACAGCATGGGTCTGCATAATTAGATGGGACAGGGCTGCAGGGTTGTCCCTTGCTCTGGTATTTCCCAACTTTGCATCTTGATAGTGTTCCCTCCTTACAAAGCAGATTTACAGATGTGCATTTTACCACCCACATCCAGCTGGGACACAGGAGCTGGGCTGAAGGAGGTTTCCACACCATGGTCACAAGTCCTCCACCTCATCGTTGCCCCTCAGCCCCCTTACTCATCCTCTCCAGACCTCATCTAAGCAGTCCTTGTTGCCACTTCTCAAACTCCTTATTCCAATCCTATTCTTCTGTCCAAATTCTCCCCTGACATCCAGACTGTTTATTCCAGCCTGATTTTGTTTCCTCTGCACTTACACCTTCTTTTCCATGCTGCTGTGGGTGCTAGCAGCGATCCTGGGGATACAACACAGGCTTCCTGTCCCGCATGTCACCAGCCTAATAGAGCCAGGGGCAGATCCTGGCTTTCAGTTCAGATGAGCTGATGTCTCGGACACCCCTACCCGGGTCCCATCAGTACCCACATACATGCTGCCCAACCACCAGCGAGGTGTGAGGATAAACATTGAGGCACTGGTACCATGAAGAACTATCTGACGTTATGAAGACGCATTTAATCTCTCACCTCGCCTGATGACTCTCTAAAGACCCCAGTGCCTTAGGGGAGGGGTTGTGCCAGCCGTAACAAGGCTGAATATTGCGTTATTTGCACAATATGTTTCTCGAGCCTGATCACGAAATATTTACTGAGAAGATTAGTCCTGTAAGTAATTAGTCTTGCTGCAAAAGAGTTTCAGTGGCACCAGAAAATACTCTAATTTTCTCTATCCAAAATAATTTAATCTCTTCTAAATGAAATCTATTTTTCTAAAGAAAAATTACTTCCATAGTATTATTCCAAGCCTGGCCATGGAGAGATCCAGCTTTAGATGAAGCAGTAATGATTTCACCTAACTTCGTCTTTCAGCTCCGAAGCTACTAGAATTAATTGAGCGTGTAATTAAGGAAGGGCTTTCTTACCAATATGATCATGCCTATAATTAAAATCTCACACAAATGTATACGTGGAAGAATAGGGCAGGGCAGAGCAGAGAAGAGACCGAAGTGTCTGACAGGTTTACATCAAAGGACCTGCGCTCCTGCAGCTCTAAGCCAGAGGGAGGGGAGGAAGGGAAGACGGGACTGGCTGATAACTGACTTGATACATTGTTTTTGACCTCCTGTCTTCAAAGCCTCAAGTGGTTTAAGTGCTGTCTACCCAGGAGATTGCTTCTACCTTTAATGTTGCTTCAGCAGTGTCACGCTTTGAAAGCATTTGTGCTACCAAGCCCCAGATAAGCAGAAGAGTGATGGTATCTGTGTGTTTTCAGAGAGACTGGAATGGGTTTGGCTGCTGGTTTGGGCTGTGTCTCATCGGCCCTGTGGCTCAGGGGACCCCATGCCATGCCACGAAAGCCACTGCTTTCCTCTGCTTTTTGCATCAGAGACCTGTGAATAATATTTCGTAGAAGAAGGAGCAGTACATTTATATTACTGCTATTTCTTCTGCATTTACTGTTACATCAGCCTTTAATACCAGTGTTCAGCCTGGGATATGTGACCTGAGCCAACGGCCGTGCCTGAGGACAGCTGCATTTTGGGAGGTTTTGCTGTTCTGAACATGGGGAGAGGCTGGGTGCTGGGAAGCTGCAACAGCACCTTCACAAAGCTGAACTCCTGCACAAAAAGGACAAAGTCTTTCCCTAAAAAAAACCAAATGAGGACCTGGAGCTTGAACAGAAGAAGAGATTGAGTCCCTCAGCTGCTCTTCCTTGTGTTGGGATACCCTGTTATTGTATGAAGGAGGAAAATAAACCTCCCTCGGAGTATAACCAAGCCAAGGACCAAGGCACAAAGGAAAAACACAGGGGTGGATGGGTGTTGCACAAAAGAAGGCACCTTGAGCAAGAAAACTGCCCTCTCATTTGCTTGATACCTGCTGTGCTGAAGGAAACAGGACTTTGTATGTTTACTGACATTCTTATATGTTTATAAATTGCATCAAAAAGACACCTGTATTTGTCCTCAGGTCTCCTCTGAACTGGAACAACCTGCAGAGCCTGGGATTTTTGTCTTGCTGGTTGAATCCCAAATGGGGTCAGACTTTTGGTCTCATAGATTTGGTGGAGGTTTATATTTCAATGTAGATAAAAGAGGAATGCAGTGAAAACTGAAGCCCATTAGGTGTGCAGTCTCAGGAAGAAAGCCCACAAGCCCAGCTTTATGCTTATTTTTATCTAAACCAAATAAAATATAAGGAATAGCTGATCACGACCAAAGTTTGTGCTGAGGTTCTTAGTGCTCATATGCACTGGTCATGGTTCAGCCATTTTGTACATGAAATATGTACTGTGTAAGTGCTTTATTGCATTCCATATAGTCTCAAATGTTAAAGGCACACAAACCCTACCAACAGTTCCCTGCAGAAAGACCTAATATATCAGACAGCCATGCAGGAGAGATGTTTTCCTCCACAGATAACTACTATGCTGGCATTTTGGGAAAACCATAATTTTTGTTTCATAATCCTCCTCACAGCTTTCCCATTTTTTTCAGCTTTCCCATTTTTACAGCAGTTAAGACTTTATGACCTTCCCCAGTGGATATAAGCTGTGATTCACAGCTAACAGCAGGCAGCTCCGTCCGAGTTCTGCTTTGGAGAAGAATGGCCAATTGCCTCCCCAACAGCTCAGCTGCCCATTAAGCAAACTGTTTAATGAAATGACTGGGAAGATGGATCCTCACCAGTGTATTTTCTCTGCACTTATTAAGAAAAACCCTCAAGCCTGTAACCCACTCAATGAGCTTTGTGCTTTATGCTCTTAACACTGACATTGTCACTTTTCTTTGATTTCTCCAGTCCATGTCTTGCCCTTGTGCACTTTAAAGCTTATTCTTATTATTTATTGTTATGCTATTATTGCTACTGCTGCTGTTGTTAATTTCAATTTATCACTGTGATCTCTACAGAGACCCTAGTGTCATTTTCTGTGAGGTCCCATGGGAGCCAAGAGAAGGTCCTTGGGCACTTCCAGGCAATCTCAGCTGTAGGAAGGTTTTGGGCACCTGATATGCTTCCTGAGCACTTCTGGTACCCCCTGGGTTTTGCACAGTCTAAGCAAGACATGGAGAATCAAGGCTGGGATGCAACCTGGCTTGAGCTGGGACATGATGCCTGCACAGTGGGCAGTGAGCAGGGCACTTTAGAGCAGTTCCTATTTCCATCCCCTGAAAGGATCCAGTGGCATTTGATACACAATATGAAAGCTTTGGTCATTGACAGGACAAGGGGAAATGGCCTCAAGTTGCATCAGGGCAAGTTTAGGTTGGATATCAGGAAAAACTTTCTTACAGAAAGGGTTGTTAAGCACTGGAACAGGCTCCCCAGGGAAGTGGTTGAGTAACCATCCCTGAATGTGTTTAAAAATCGTTTGGATGCGGTGCTCAAGGACATGGTTTAGCAGCGGGTTGTTAGAGTTAGGGTAGTAGGGTTAGGTTGAGTTTGGACTTGATGATCTTGAAGGTCCTTTCCAACCTGAGCAATTCTGTGATTGAGGCATGCTGTGATCATTCCAGGCTCCAACACAACAGGGTGCCAAGTCTATTTGCTCCAGTGATCTGGGTCCTAACTCTCAGTTGGTGATGGCAGAGGGGGCATCCCAATCAGGTAACCATACTGTCTGTGAAAGACAAAGCAATCATAGTGCAGCAGTCATCCTGGTCCTTCTCAAGGGTTATAGTGCAGCGGTCATCCTGGTCCTTCTCAAGGGTTGTTTGATGGTCATCATGGGAGCGCTCATCAAGAGCTAAACGAGCTCAGCCTGGTTTGTACCCAAAGGTGCCTCATGCTAGGGCGGTGTAGCTTGGACTCTTGTGCTGCTGAGAATGTTGAGAAAGGACAGCACCACCTGGCCATTGAATCATAGCTGAGGTCAGAACCTGCACTGAAATAGTTCCTCCTTAAAAAGAGGCAAAATGCCCCCTTTCCTTCTCTGCTCAGTAGGGAATTTTTGGGGATGAGAACTGTCTTCTCATCATTTGTTTGGCCAGTCCCTGTGCTGGACTTTGGCCTGCTAGTCCTACTGCAATGCAGTTCTCATTAATGGTGCAAGGTCCAGCTCCTGCCCAGGATTCGCAAGACTGCTCTCCCCCCGTGCCCTAAATAACCCACCCCTGCTGCAACTGCCAGGGCAGGGCCCGGTCAGGCATCGTATCTCACTGCACAGCCGGGGAGGAAAAAATAACCTTTTTGTTTTACGTTCAGTGGTTTTATATCTGAACGGGTTTTAAAAAGTGTTACAGAACAGAAAGGGCTCTGCTTTTCCAGGGGCACAATGTTATGGTAGAGTTATTCCAAAGCCAAACTCTGCTCTGAGTTATGCTCCTGTATCATCTCTTCCAGGTATTTATAAAATGATGATTAACAGCAGCAGACATAGGACTTCATTATTTCTTGAACTGCCTTTCTTTTGAACCATCTACAAGCTCTCAGCATTACATATGGTCTCATTAACCTTTGTGTCAAACTGCTCATCAGGAAGGGAAGGAGGTACCCCCTAAGCTGCTTGCAGACTGTGTGTGTGCCCTGTGTAAGGGCTGCTGAGAGAGCACCAGTGCTTCCCAGTCCACATGGGGCACTTCGTGCAGCTGTGTCAGCTTGTGGGTGATTGCACAGGAACCCAAAATGTTTGGGTGTTCACTGTCCATGTGAAGTTACTCCATCTGGGTGGTCTGAATCCCCAGATGACTTCGGAAGTCCCAGTCCATGAGTATTGTTAGCACTTGGGTGTGTCTATCACGCTGGGATATTAAAAATGGGAGCTAAATACACAGTGGTATCAAAACAGCGATCTGAGACTCCAGAGGAGGAATACATGTGCTTATTTTGAGACAGGTATCATATGTTTTTTTGCTATTGTTCAAAACACCACGAATAGTTTCACAACATATGCAAATGACTTATTCTGCATCTAGGCTTGTACAAAAGCGTAAGGTCATTTTGAGATGTGTAGCCCTCCATACAGTGCAGGATCCTAACCCTAACTTCCACGGGAGAACTTGTGAGCTTAAAGTTAAGAATTTGTCCAAATGCTTTGCTAGGTGCAGCCTCATACTATGATAAAGAAGCTGCTTATACTTATACTTGTTTTCAGTTACCATCCAAGGGGGTTAAAGACTGCAGCATCCCATACACATGGGTAACCCAGATTTTCCTTTCTCTGGGGTAATTTTCTCTTCCAGTTTCCTCCCCTGGTGATCTCCAAGGCCAGCCCTTGCAGCACTCCGCTGTTTAAGACTCACAGTGCATGTGGTACCTCCTAAAGTTTCTCTGCTTCAAGCCACTGTGAACTTCTCTAAGTAAGGAACAAAAGACAACTTAACCATTCTTTTTGAGAGATCTGGCGGTCAAAAACTAAATTGCTTTGAAAGTAGGGTCAACAGGGTTTAACAAATAAACAGTAACGCCATGGGAGTTTGCTAATCCCCCAAATCTATAATAAACAGATAAAGTTAATAAGATTCAATAAAAGAGAACAGCTCCATTAACGTTTTAAAAAGCACTATCTAAACATTACACACATTATTTACTGAGTTCCCTAGCTGAGTTCTCTGTACACAGGAACACTCACAATTCATTATCTTTGGATGCAAAGCTTAGTAAATTCAACGGTAATTAATCACCATTTACCCTCCGCGTGTGTTTCTGAACAGGCGAGAAGTTCATTGAAAAAGTTCTTTCAGAGGGTCTGAAAGAAAAGCAGCTCTTTGAGGAACAGAAAAGCACCAAACACAGGCTCCTCAAAGGAACACGGAGCAGCGAGCCAGCTCTGCGCAGCTCAAGCCAGGTGCTCATTGCAAATTCAGTAGCGTGCACTGGCAAGTGTCAGCGGCAGAGAAACCAAAATTGCTGAAATTCTTATGCCAGTGTAATTTGCTGAAGGCGATGCACTGAGGGTTAAGGCGAATGGTGCATGTGTTGACGATTATGAGACAAATTAAAATGGAGGCTAACAAAAGGAGTGCAATATTTATGCATTTCTTCATTCTTTTCACCGTGGTACTCAATCAACTTCTCAGCCTCGTAAGGTGGCTTGGGGACACTGCTATTGTGTATGTTCATTTACTCTTGAAAAGGGGACTCAGACATACTAGGCTACAGAACTCAGCAGATTCTGGTAATATTAACCAGTATCACCATTAACCCACCAAATATTTGCAACTGACTATTACTTCTAGCCGTGAAATTTAATCAACACAAAAAATGCAATGACTTCTCTGTTCAGTGCATTCTGCTTATCTGCTTCAATTTTGATATACCAGCCAATTTACCACCTATTCCTCCACTTTCCCTTAAGTTCCTGCATTTGTGCATGCCACTTATACAAAAGGAGAAGTGTATTAATCACCCATGACTTACTGCGGTGGAGTCCATTTCATGGTCTAATGCGCTTAACATTTGATACCCAATTTACCTCAACAAATATTTTAAAGACTTTCCAAGTTATTAAGCACCCCACTCTGTGATCACCCAGCATGGGCCACTAACCACTGGGTTATCACTTTGTGGAATGGGAAAAAAGTCCCCTATGTAATATGTTCTTGGTTGCACATTTCCAGCTTTCTGCTGGCAAGCCCTGCCATGGAGCTGGATGGAGAGGCAAGGACATGTGCACATGTCTCTGCCCTACATGCTGTGTCCAGCATCTCAGCTCCAGCCCTCCTGCATCATAAACTGTGTTTTTGACGGTAAGATGTGCCCACCTGTCCCTCTGCCAGCTCTGAACCATAGAGGTCGGTGCTCCATGAGCAAAGGGGGCCAAAGAACTGACAGCAGTTGTATTTTCAGTAGCCACCATGAGGTTCACCCAAGCCCACTTGCAGGCATTTGGACCTTGTTTTAATTACAGAGAGCTTTGGATGTTTGATTACAAGAAGCAGATGCATGTTGTCCTCACTCCTTGATGACAGACTGTGAGAGGTGCCTGAAAGAGTCATTCCCTTACTACTACTTGGCCATGGAAACAAAACAAACTGGTTTTCGTTTTTTAAGTTTTCTGTCTAGATTTGAACAGTCTGAATATAGCTGCCTGGGACACTGAAGGTAAAACCAAGCTTTTTTTTACATTTCGCTTTAACATGGAGTTGTTTTCACACAGGTTAAAGTCTTGGAGGTCACAGAAGCTCCAGGCTTACTCGAGGCAGTGCTGCTGGAGATGACCAGGAGGCCACTGTTCTTCATGTGACTGTATAAACCAGAGGACAAAAAAGTTCCAGCTAGCCTCCAACGGTTACAGCCTCAGTGTAAAACAAGCAACAACAGATGGGCTCAGACAGACGGGGGAGTAGAGGGGAAAAATGAGGCAATATTAGGGAGTGTGACAGGCAGGGGTCTCGGCACATCAGCAGCCTTGCTGTTGTCAAGTCTTTTTTGTAGGCATCACATATTAAGGAGAGTTATCGATTTTACACTCGATTCTTTGGCAAGTGAGCAGGGAGCTGCTGCCAGCTATGAAGCATCTTGGAAATTAGATTAGTTTTCAAATCTATTCAAGTGATCTTCTCAGTGTTATTTCTCTGAAAGGTAAAGTTGTAGGGGCCAAATCCTGATCTTTATTACACAGAATCTATCTGAATAGCTCCATCAGCTGCCATGGAGCTACTCCAGATTAACAGCAATGTAACACTCTCAGGGTCTGGATCGTCGAGAGAATCACATTTGGTTTATATCACTGCAATTGATGGTTTAAAATCTTATTGCTTTGGCTTCATGAGCTTTTTCCATACACAGAGGAGGTCAGAATCTGTCCCTTTTTCTGATATTAGAGCTGATTTGGATCCAAAGGATCATGTCTATATTCCCAAGCAGATTCTTTGATAGGATCAATAAATACCCTGATAGTGGTAATTGAGATTACGCTTTATGAATGGCATTATTAGGATTTACATTCCAGCTGCAGCTATGAAGCGAGTCAGATGAACAAACACAATACCCAGTCCCGGACCACTTCCCTTACTCTGTCATTTTTATAGCTGCACGCGTGCTGCAGGTGCTGATAGTACATAGAGCTGACTGTAATCCACGCATCAGCCCGACAACGCACCAGTTCTGGGAGACACTGCCTCCAGCAATCATTTCAAGCCTGGTTAAAGGAGCAGAATGGAAACATCAACTAAAATGTTGAAAGTTATGTTTTCTGATAATGGAAATGAGATCTGTTGGGCAGGTTTTTTGTTTTCTATTCTCTGACTTAAAAAAACCCCAAGTAATAGTGAGAAATGCCTTACAAAGACTAACAGTAATGCATGTATTCCCCAGTAACGACAGGTACGAATGGCTGAGTCTATCATCACTTATGAATCTTTCATTCTATAAACTGCCCGTTAGCATTATTCTTGGTAATAAAGAGCTATATGAAGTTGGTAGGTTGTTTTTTTAATCCCCAACTTACTAAGCAAGACAAAAAAGAACTGAATTAAAGTGGAAAAAAAAAAATACTGCCCTGGAGTACAGCACAGCCACTCGCTGGCAAATTATTTTTATTTAAATCACTTTCCTAGATTTTAATATAGAAAATGCTTTCAAGCACTGAAGAGCCTTTAATATAAGATAGTGCATGGTAGGGATGTAATCGAGGAGACCAGACTAGCTGATCTGCCTCAGCACAGGGGCTGGACCAGATGATTTCTCAGAATTTTTTCTAGTCTGGCATTTGTATGAAACAACTCTGATCTGACTACACCTTCAGAACTGCTTGCATTTAACACATATGAAGACACCCTGTTGCCAGCAAGAACTGCCACTGAATTCCGGTTCTTCCAGTCCTGAGATACAATACAACAGGGTTGGACTGGATGCGGTGATGGACTGAAATCAGAAAGATTTACCCAAGGCAGTTACCACATGGGATAGTGTCAGTGACTAAATAAGATATGATCAGGATTCAGTCTATCCCCCAGAACCACACAGAAATAATAGCATGGAAGGAGATTTTACAAACTAAACCATCCCTGTATTTGTCTCTGGCTCTTCCCTGCTGGAATTCAAGTTTCTTTAATAACGAGGATTAGTGGCAAACCTTTAAAGAGAGTTGGGAGCGTGAGCAGGCAGCAGACAAGTACAGCAATTCCTTAGCTCTGCACACTTGCTTTCTCTTTTACAGCTTTCTAGTCTGGGTCCACACCAAGAGGTCTCTCACCCTGGCAGGGTATTTGGGCACGAAATCACGCTCACTGTTTGTCCATGCATCCCTTGCTGCTGAAAATACTGTACGGGGGTAGCCCACCAGCACCATCCATCCCTTCCCGCGCCGCAGGTACGCTTTCCCCGAATGGCTCCCTGGGGACCATGCACAGACACACAGACACAATGAGAGCCTCTGACTGGAAATTCAAACAAAAATATGGCTGTCTACTCCAAAAGGCAAACTCATTTACAAAGGTCATCTCTGTCGAGGAAGAGTGATGGGTTACTCCCCTCTTGGAGGCGACTGCTGTCGCTCCTCCACCGAGTTACATTCACAAGCGTAGTTTTGAAAAAGAAGAAAGAAAAAAAGAGAGAAAAGAAAAGAGACAAAAGCTCGGCAAGCCCCCTATTCACAAAGCTAGCCCTGCACCTCCCCTTCCCCTCCTCGGGTAAAAGCAGCTTCAAAAGACATTAACAGCTTCCCCTACCTTCGTTCTCATCGGAGACAGAAGCCCTTCCATTTTGGTCTGATCCTCATGCCAATCCTCGTCCCCCAACTTAGTCTCTCATCCCTGTCTCAAGCATCCCACACGAACAAGAGCATGTCAGGGAACACCAGCGACACCCTCACAGCAGCTCGGCCAGACGCCAACCTGCCAACTTGCAATCCTCAGTTGTGTGGAGCACAGTTCCTGGAGAGATCTTCCTCTCTCTCCCTCCTCTCTCTCTCCCTCTCCCTGCATAATCTGCCTGCAGCTATGTTTGTACCATCACGGCTGACAAACGATCCCTGCCTTACGTAATGCATTCAGCACAGGACAAGGGATCCCAGCCCAGCCGTGGGGACCCAGTCGGCGGCAATGATGGGAAGGTGTGGGACTTTGCCTTGCCTATTGTGCCGCTGGGTTTAATCTGGTAACGTCCCCGCGCGGGGCTGACAGCTCCTCAGCTCTCTGTGCTGGCTAAGAAAGCAGCGAGAAAAACTTCGTCACTGTGAAAAGATTGAGGATTCCCTGGGATTGACTTTAAGGGGAGTAATCTGGATCCCGAGCTTCAGCCCAAGTGGTTTTCCCTGCTCAACATGTCAACAGTTGAAGCATTTTCTGCTGGGTGCGTTTACTATCGGCAAGTGACCAAACCCACACTGAAAGGGAATTCCTGGTAATTGCCAGCCAGGAATTGAGGGAGAGAAAGAAAAGAAAGAAAAGAAAGAAAAGAAAGAAAAGAAAGAAAAGAAAGAAAAGAAAGAAAAGAAAGAAAAGAAA
>JAAGNO010011880.1:140562-189484 GCA_033439905.1 Ceryle rudis
GATAAGTTTTCCGGAGCCAGACAGACACTATACAGTATTGGCAGGCTCATATATTTCTTGCTGGATGTATATAAATATGTTTTACTATTGTTATTTACAAGACTTTAATAAGGCTTGGAATAAATGGCAGCAGGAGTTCCAGGCTCCAGTAAAACAAGACTGTTACGATTTTTATGCTGTACAGCATTGTGTCAGACACCAAGGTGAGATTTACAAGTCTGTCTGTCTACGAAACATCGTCTCCTCCAAATCATGGGGAGAACTGGACTCTTCAAAGTGTCAAGAGGAACCTAAAGACAGAGGAGCACTCGGGAGTTTTGGGGATCTCAGGCTGTGTGGTCAAGATGCAGTGCAATATGATAATGTGGATGGAGCACCCATGGTAGCATATGAACACCCAATTCTCTTTTAGAACTGGGTTCTGCTTTGAACTAGGCTAAACTGCAGTGCCTCGTGAAGTTTCCTGTGTTATCTGTGTTTACAAGCAAAAATAAAAAGTAGTTTTCCTAAAGGCCAAAAGAGTAATTCAGTCTGGGACCAGAAAAGCAAGCTGGGGCCTTTCTGGTTCAGCAGCACTCAAAGCCTCCCTGATCTGCACAGATTGGGGAATCGTGCTGATACTGCATGAGTCAGAGCAGAGCCCAGCTCAGCAGGATGAGCAGGAACAGGGAAGAGGACGGTGCTGTCTGAGCAGCACCCGTGGCCATGCTGGGAGCTGGCAGCGAGCCTGCCCATCCGCAGAGCAAAGGCTGCGACCCCCGGGTGCATCGAAGAGGATGCTGCGGGGCCCCAGGCCAGTTACAAGCCCCTGCATGGCATTACCACGAGCCACAGCTGAAGTGGTGTGTGACAGCAAGGTCCATATCTACCTTCACCAGCAGGGCCAGGAAACCCAACTGGCTCTGCCTGGGAAAATTTTGGCGTGTCTTCTGGGAAATATCAGGGATGGCAATTTCCAGCAAATGTAAAAGCCGGAGTGGTAGTGGATGGAAGGGGACTGTGCACCACATTTTATCCTCCTTTCAATCTCCAGGTACAAGTAGGACTTGAGCATTACTACTATCTGGGCAGATACTCTGCTTTAGCCTATGCAGACACCAACCTGTCCTCCATGTGCTATGGGAGCAGGGTCAACACCCTCTACATGCATCCAGCCTGTTTCTAAACATCTTTCACATTCAGAGAAATAACTTTACAGCTGTGGGAGGGAGAGAAGTTTATCTTCATTTTAAAATGCAAGTTTAGTTGCTGTAGCCAGGAGACCGGTGCCGTGACAGTGTGTGCCATGATCTGACACTTCCTTCCTCCCCTGGGCTGCGACTCACGGCAATGCTGAGATTACCACAGACTTGTTTGACAGCCTCCACTCCTGCGATTTTCAGATCAAAGACATTATAGAGGCAAAAGGAGCATGCGAACACTTGCTTTCTCATCCTCTTTCTGGGGAGGGGAGCAGCATTTGACTCAGAGCCTGGTCAGCTACACCCAGTGTATCTCAGGTTCTCCATCTGCAGAAGAGGGGACCCACTTTTCTGGCTTGCGCAGATGTTGCAGACGTTCATCCTGTACTGGATTCAACCCACCTCATCCTACAAGTGTTTAAGATGGGAATATAATTACTCTTGGCTCCTTAACTAATCATGGGAGTGAGACAGATACCTTGAAACCCCCTTATATTGTCATAATCTAAATGTCCTCTGGAATCGAGACAGTGGACCAGGGTAGATGTCTACCTGCAGCCAGGTGGATACTACCTGGATTCACCTTGGAGCTGAATCTCTTCCTAGGCTCTGCTGACTGCACTGACAGACCTCCACAGGTCGGAATGAGAGCAGAGATATCTGCTGACATTTACACAAGTAGATGCAAATGGCTGAATTTAAGTGTCTGATTCTGGAGCTGAATCTTGCTCCAGGTACAAAGCAGTGGGGAAAATAGCCAAAAAATAGCCTTGTATCTACTGTTAGGCTATTGGCTGAGTGTCCTAGAAACAGCCACACTCTATGGTATATATTTGAACCCTCAGCTTTCCTCTTGTTCAGCTGCTGTGGCTGTGCCGAAGCTGGGATAAAACTTGTGTAAATTGAAAGCCTTCCTAACCTTTGAAGTGGGGAACCTGACACTGAGCCAAGCTATGCTGCCTGCATGAGTCCTGAAAAGCAGAGAGGGTTTGGATTTGGACCCAGTCTCCAGCGGTCTTTAATGCAAAAGACTGCCATTGCCTCCTGCCTTCCAGCCCCCAGACCTGCCAGTGACCAGGACAATAAGTGAAGCCACAGCCCAGCCATATCCTGCTGCTGGCCAACCTCACAACTGGTCATTTCATCCAGCAAACAAAGGGTAGCATCACAATGTTGCCATGGCAACATCCCACCATCCAAATGGCTATGGCATCATATAAGGGAGGGGGGAACATCCCAGTCACATACCGGCGGCTGTGATGAAACGTATCTTATATTTAGAACAGGCAACGTGGAGAATACCAATGAATATTTAACACTCGGAGTGCCTTTCGTGCTTGCTTTTTTATTTTCCTTGCATAGTTTCCATAAGCACAACATTTACATCCAAATGGTATGAATATTATCGCTGCTGTGCTGCTCTTGCCACTGCTTCTCCAGGCTTCCCCTGCTTTTCATTAATTTTCTATGAATAAAAGTTGAAACCAGCACACAGCCCTCTCAGAAGTAGCATTTGAAATCAGGACTGATGCCTGCAGTGAGTCGGGGGGTTGAGGAGTAAACTGGGATGTTGATGTGATCCACATTCCAAGCCTGGCTCTGCTGTGTTTAGATTGTGACTTTTCCTACAAGTCTACTGATACGATAAGAAAGGGAAACTTTTCAAGGATTACCCAAAAATGGGCAAGATTTGCTTATGACCTACAAGAAATAGCCCCATTTAGGGTTTGGGATTTTTTTTCTCATTAAAAATAGCTGCTTTCAACAATTAATTGTGTTGTGAAAAGAAAAAAATAAAATCAAATCAAATCTAACTTTGTTTCATTCATCCAGGAAAAATACACATCTGAGTGTCCTGAAATTCCTCTCTTCTGTCTTTTTTCCCAAAAGGGTGAATGGTGAGAAAAAGAGGTCAAACCACCCAGAAGCCCAAATTAAGAGTATTATCATGTGCCTTTTTATATGATACACTTAAAAAAAAGACAAAGGTGCTGGGCATGGCACTAAGTCCCAGCCGCTACTGGCTGGGCTGTGAGGGAAGATTGAGCGTCTCCTGGTGATGAGCAAGCTGATTGTTTTGGAGGATGGCAAGGGCAAGCGAGACCCGTACTAGCTGGGGTGGCATGGGGTGTAGGTGCCCACCCATTTGGCTGCAGCTCATAGTGCTGCCTGCCTGGGGACCCCTGTCTCCAAGAGGTGCAGGAAGGACGTGGCACGGCACAGACCAAAGGCTGTGATGGTGTCTGGGTACATCCTCTCTGGGATGACACTACCTCTCCTTTTCAGCTATAAATTACATTATTAACAAGGGTAAGAAATGTGATTTTTCAGATCTCGTTCCAAAGTCATCTCCTGGTATATATAAAGCTTTGTTCTTAGAAAGACTAGATTCTCAGTAATGATTTTTAGAGAGAAACATGCTCTTTTTACTAGTCAGTGGCAAGGCACTGACTAGGGGTCTTTTTTTGAGCCTAGCAGCCTTGCAAAAGCTGCTGGTCTCCTGAAAGCTTATCTGTGTGCTTCCTTCTTGGTACCACTCCAAGGCACCAAGGATACAGGCGCAATTCAGCTGGCAGCTTTGTCAGCGATGGAAGGGGAGGAACAGTGCTGTACTGGGTGTGTTGCTTTGGCAGCACTGAGAAACTGGAGCTGTGTTTATTTGTTGCTGGTTGTCGGGTGCATTTTCAAAATGGAGAAAGGTCTTTCTTTCCAAGATTGCTGGTGCAGTTCTTTGAGATCTGCCCCTTGGATTCAGAGGGAGAGGGACTTGCCCCTGGGGAAGTAAACAAGGGGCAGACCTGTGCTCTTTACAAGCTGTTCCACCAACGAAGCATTTGCATGAGTAAGTGTTGTCAAAACCATTTGCCAGCTTACCCTTATATGGCACAAATTCTAGTGAAGGCTGGAAACACCAGTTACTTTTCCGGAGCTCATCTTTAATGTTCCAATGACCTGCTTTTTTTCCAGAACAGTTATGCTTTTTCCATGAAAGCAAAGTGATACGATGAATATTTAAATCTCAAAGTAATAAGATTGATTTAGCTGCCTTCCAGATTTGGAAGGCAGACATAAAAAAGTCATATCTGAAGATCATAGGTCTCTGTGCAAGGCTGAAGGAGAGACTCACTTAGATAAAAAAATTTTAACATTCTGCCCTGCTTAGCATGGCCATCAGTGTCCGGCCATCCTCCTCCAATAACTGAAAGGCATTTATCTCTATGACACATCAATGATCTCAGCCATTATTATCATGATTCCTGTTAAGTCAGTGTAGTAGTTTAGGAAGCAAAAGGTGCCTCTCGACCACACAAATAAACCACCCCTGCAGGGATGAGAACCACTGTGTTTGAAGAGGTCATCCAGCTCAGCGGGGTCCCCAGAACCAGGCTCTGGCTTAGTGACCTGTGCAAGGGTCTGACCACCTTGTTTCTCCTTCTCTCTGTCCTGGCTCACCAGGAGTATCTATAGATGCTTTGAAGATCTATAGATGAAAAATGGGAGCTGTAGAGATGAGGCTTACAGGCTCAAAATGCTAACTGATGCCCAGAGTCTCTACCCCAGCAGAGAAAATGGCCTGTGGCTGTCCTGCCTCTCAGCAGGTGTAACCACACGGCTGAGCACCCTGCCTAGCCTTCTGACAAAGCGTGTGCTGGAAACTTGATGGGGCCTCCTTCCCTAAACAGTAACTGGAGTTATATTTTCCCTTTTGCTGCTAGGCATGTTTGCTGTTCTGGATGTTAGCAGTCAAAATACATACAAAGCCTTTTACTAGAGAGAGCTTTGGGTCTGTGTATGTATTTTCAACAGTCAGAGAGATGATTTATTCATCCACTTCAGTAACCATTCAAACAGGGCACAATGTGCACTACAGTGTAGAAAACAACAAACATGGAGTGTGTTTGGTTTGCAAGCACAAATCAACAGAACAGCGTAAGAGAAGCTGGGTTTTTTCCAGTGTACAGGACTCGGCTGCATTCCCTGTTAATATCTCTGTCAAATTAAACAGTTTCCCAAAGCTCCTACTCTGCTAAAGCACGGCTATTATGCTCTCAGTTAGAAACCTGATTATAGCTACTTTATGTCTGTAAAACACCACCTCTGATGCAAGGTGACTCCCAGATACTCTGCAAATGCTCATAAATACACTTGATGCTCTATAGGCACGTCTCTGTGTGTACTGGGAGAGGAGGCCCAGCTCTTGCAGGGCAGACAAGGCTAAGTGAGAAATAGCCACTTCTCTGAAGTGTAATGGCATTACAACTGTGCAAATCCTGGACTGTGGCCATTTTGGCCTAGGGAAGAGGAGATGGGGAGGAAATGAATAGAAGTGCTTGGGATATAGCAGAAACAGAAGACAGGGTAGGGGGAAGAAAGGGGTTAACAAGCTACGAAAGAATAATAAACATCTGGGGTTGCCCAGAAGCAGCCCCTATTTCATGCTGAGATTCTTTAAAGGCTGGATTAGTTTTGATGCAAATCAGAATTCCAAATGAAAAGTGCAACCAGAGACCATCTCTTCTCCAAAAATGTCCACTCAATTTTCATCCCTCTGAGAGTAAAGGTTGGATAAAGATTTTGCAATTACCCAGCTCTCAGAAGATACACCTGCATGTAAAAAACCCTGTAGGCAGGAGGACCACTTGGATGACAGAGTCTGAAGTAGATCTTGCACACCCTTTATTTGATGGGGACAAGCTGCCCCACAGGACATGATCAGGTGCCTGAAAACAGGGCCCGGGGAAACAAATGACACCTTTTCTTCTCCATGATGACCCTATGTTTTTTCATTTTACATATATTTCATCTTGGTTTGTTCGACCCCTAATGAATCCCACCCTCTACCACCCATGAGCTCTTTGTAATCCCTGTCAAATTTACTTTCTGGCACAGGGGAGAGACACCCTTCACCTTTCAACTTTACTGGGGCCGCTGTTGCTCCCCCAGATAAAAGCTGCATTCAGCTGGTGCCAGTAGCCTGTTGCTACCTGATGCTGTAATGAATATTTATAGTACGTACATGCGCCTGCTTCAGCTGCTGTCTGTGAGCCCTTCCTTAGGCTACCACCCTCTGTGAGCTCCAAACTCCCTGGGGATTCCCTTTGGCCAACCAGCCACTGGTCACTGCATGTCCCAGCTGTGATGGTTTCTGAGCAAGGTTTCATTGGCATTGGAAAGAAGATGAGAGCTAAAGTGACTCAAATGTTGGAGATCACCTCTTGCTTTCTTGCTCATCTAATTCTCTTAGCCTGTTCAGCATATTTAATTCCTTCATCCTCTCAAACCCTTTCTCCACTTGCATTCATCTCTTTGGGGCTGTAGAGGTGCTAGCCCCTTTCAGGTGCTCCTCTCACTGCACAAATTGCAGTGACATAGATATTCTTCTAAGAATATTTCTGATACTAGGTGTCCCTGCTGTCTCATTCTCCATCTTTACTGGGCTAATGGGACATTAATCCATCTCCCAGAATGTCAATAAAGATGTAAAATAATGATGCTGGCACAGCAGCCCCAGCAAGGCACAGGAGAGCTTCTACATATCATGAATACATATCATCAGCCAGTTTTCGGCCTAAGCAACAATCCCCACTTACATCGAAGCCTCATCTAAATTAATATTTGATGCTAGAATTCATGCCACTATTAGACGCTGGTAAAATTCAGGAACCTCAATCTTCATCATCTGGAAACAACAACAACAAAACTCATTGAGCCAGGTCAATCTTCAGAGGTGGGATTCACCTCAACTAACTTCAGATGTCTACATTGTGGCTGTCTCCAGCTCAGCCGGTTCACTATAATTTCTTTACAGTAGGTGGAGTGAACTGGCACTTCTAAGGTTCAATTCCCTTGACCTGTGTTAGGATAAGGTGATACGTGTCTTAGCTGCCTAACAGAAATGCATTTTTTATGTTTTTCGTATCACAATCCTGACAGAAATAAGGACGACAACACCTCATTAAGGTTTCTGCTCATTATCCTAACACTGTGATTGCCCATCCGAGTTATCCTGCATGCCATAATGCAGGCAGTCACCATGCTGGTGGAGCTGAACTTTGAAAAATAATAGTAGATGATCTACAATGTGGAAAAAAAGACAGAAACTGTAGTTTGAGGAGATGGGGTCAAATTGTACCAGCTGCCTGAAACCTGCCTGTTGTGCATGATATTTGCAAAGATAATGGACAGCAAGTTCAGTAAGTTAATCAGCTAATTCACTTTACACTAAAGTCTTAGCATCACCTGGATGTGATAACTGCTGAACACCCAATTTTTCAAAGTATTTCCTCACCTGCTTTTTATCTGCTACTGCATTTGTGACATTGCCACCACTTCTTAACTATCCTTCCCTCTTCACCTTATTTTGCTTATTAAAAATAAATTAAAAGGCAGCATCATTCTGCAAACACACAACTGAAGGTCTAGGGAAGGACTAAATTTAGTCAAGGAAAGGAATCTGTTGCATGGGGGTCGTCTCCTATCGATTCAAAGGAAGTTGATGCTTGTGTGCTGTTAGCCCTTATAGGAGTTAGGCAGACAACCCAAAGCACATATTCTGTGTCTCCCTCTGACCCATAACAGGTAAAAGTCTCCCATAGCTTCCAGGGGGATGAAGTTCAGCCTTACGACCAGAGAACTGAGCTTTGACCCTCCCAGACTGCTGCAGCCAGGGATGTTACAAACATTGATCTTCAAAGCATCAGCAGGATCAATGCAGCTGATGCTGTGGTGTGGTTATTGACGCTGGGATGACTGAAAATAAAAGCCAACTGTGTGACGGTGGCTATGGCATTTCTCCATGAGTGTTGGCCTGACTGATGCCTCAGGGTTCATGTGTGGGACAGGAGCAGCTCTGTGCTTCATGCTCTGGCCAGACCCGGCAAATCCTTGCTGAACATTTCAGGCAATGCTGTGGTCCACTGGGTGCAGCACGTGGTGGCTCTTACCCATGTGGAGCATGATTTCTTGTGTGTCTCAATGGGAAGAGGGAGCCCACCTTGCAGGTGCAGAGCAGGGGCTGAGGTCTACTCTGTCCTCTAGTTTGTAATCCCTTGAGGGTTTAGGGCAGGTTAAGTCACAAACCCCTATGCACTCAGTTTTATCACTCTTGAAGTGGAGATAATCTATACCTCAGAGGAACATTGCATGGCTAAGTCAATTAACCATGAAATCACAGATGGAAGATGCAAAAGAAATGCGAAGGATTAGTTCTGCAGAACAACCCTTCCAGGCACAAGTGCATTTTTAGATTTTTTTTTTTCTTCTTCTTTTCCCAACTAAAAATCACTGGCAAGCAGCTCCTTATTGTCCTGCTTAACCTGTTAATGGGGCATCTGTACCAATACCAGCTACATCTGTAGCTGGCTGTGGAAAAGCAGGAGCGAGGCCACCTGGGTTCTATATTCTTACTTGGGTAGCTCAGCCTGTCCTGGCTGTGGAGCCCAGCTCTCTGTTGTCTTTGCCTGGCAAATACTGCATGTCCAGGAGAACAGCAACCTCTCCTTGCCCATGTCACAGACATGGATCTAAACCAGACAGAAAGCCTTATGAGGATGCAGAAATCTCACTGCTGGTGTTCAAAGGTGGGATAAGCTGAAGAGGATCCCACACTTTGGGCTTTGTGTAAGTCCCTGGCTCTCCTGGGGCCCCAGGGTAAGATCCTTATGGGAAAGGCTCTTTCTAAAAAGACAGATGCTGCCCTTGTGTTAAAGCACCTGAAAGCATAAATTATAGGAAATATTGTCAGCAACAATGGCAATGAAATTAGCAATAGCAATGGGTCTCATTTCAGGAGAAACCACTGAGCCACTTCTTGCCCATAATCACCAAAAGCATCTTCTTCAGATGTTTGCAGACTCCACTCTCTTTTGCATGGCCACGCTCTCTTTTGCAAAGCCAGCACTGATGCTGTAGCATGGACTCCCACCTGGTGCTGTCCCATCTGCTATTACATGGATCTGCCTTTGGAGAACCAGAACTGGGAGTATGTTCCTGTCCTTGCCTCCCTTTTCTCTACAGTGAATCCCTCTACTTCTTCCCTTGGAGCCATTCTTATTCCAGCCATAGCCATAGTCCTTTACAGTAACCTTGCTGGTGTGCTTCTCAGAGGGTGTCCAGGACCTTGATGGGTCTGGACTTGGAAACACCCCTTTGAGAGCACTGCACTATGGCCTTCATCCCCATCTTCAGGGTGTGCTTGCCTGACAGAGCTGACTGTTGCTAAATTGCTATAGGTTCTCCTCGAGGTGCTTTATATTCCTGCAGGGCCTTATATAAGTCACCTGGAAATCTATTAAAGGATTATTTTTTATTTTATTTTTTTTAAGAACAGTTCAAGAACATCTTTAACATCTGAGAATTTGAAAAACCTGTACATACTATAAAGATTTACTATAAATCAATGTCCCATAGATAATTAAGTGCTCCTCATTTTAAAAGGTCACTTAGAAACATCATTGGATTTATTGCCCACTAGTAATATCCACCTGGGAAGTAAAATTATCTCACCCAAGGAAAACTCATCCTGTAACACTGCAGCCTGTAAGCACTAATATCAGACATGCAGACTGTGGGTTCGTGTGATGATGTATCTAGCAACAGTAAGTGAAGGGGCTCCTGTCCTTCCTCAGCCTCCCCAAACCCAAATCCAGTCCCCAGTCCGGAGAGCTGGTGTGCCTATTTAACTGGGAGATACTAGATAAGGAAAATAATCGCAGCAAAAAGAAAAAACATGTACTGAAAAACCCAAAAGTGAATAAATGAGGTTTACATTATCTGCCCTGTGAAGAGACGTAAATTACAGCAGAAGGAGCAAACAGCCATGAGAAGGGGAACACTTTCACCTGCTTCTAGAAAAAGTTTAACATGGGACTCCTGGTTCTGCTTGAAACATCATTTTTCAGATCATCAGTGAGAGGTAGCTTACTGTATCTTGTTGTTGCTTTGTTTGTGGATGTTTAAGTAACTTTTTCTTATACAGGCAGAACCCTTAGGCACCCTTGCACTAGTAAAATAACACTTTTGGTGTTAATCTGTTTTGTCAGAAAACTTCAGTAAACTACATCAGACGAAGGCGTCTTTTGCCCTGGGCTGCCCAACCCAGGAGGGTTGGGCTATAGATAAAACCTTTACCAATAAGCCTTTAATAATGTAGAACAGGCTATTGTGCAGATCAGCTGCTTTCATATAGAAAAGAAAAATGGTTTATAGTCCTTGTTGTACCCTCAGGTATCTAAAATTTCAGTATCACTGTATCTTCTAAAATACAGGGGTCAAATACTCAGTTGATTAGGTATCGAAAGAGTCCACAGTGATTCTGGACTCAGTGCACATCTCATAAACACAGCTGCAACAGGAAAATAGGAAAATGCTCCAAAGTGAACAGTCTGCAGGCTGGCTTCATACTTAGATGTCTATCTTTGTCTGCAACATTTCCAGCTGATGTGAATAGCCCCCTTTTATCTAAATGACATTAGCTAAGATCTGATGATGACATTTCCAGAGCAAAAGTGCATTCCTTCTGCATAAATGTCACAATTTCCTAGTCAAAGCCATTTTGTTACCAAGACGGGAGAGCGATTGTGCTCCACAGAAGAAACCATCCTCTCGTTTTCCTGACAGAGCAATGCTTGGTTTATCAGAGCTCTGCCTGTGACCTGCTGGATTTACAGCAGCGGCCAAGGACTTTCTGGCCTGCTATAGAAGGGCTGGCTGAGCTGGAAGTGTGATGACTTCTCACTCATCCTGGTTTAAGTGCAGTCTATTAACTTCAACCATTGGCAACACTGCAGCCCAGGTAACTCTGCAAAAGGGAACTCTAATTGCTGGTAGGAAATGCAAATGTGGGTGCCTTTGCAGGTCTAATCCTCCCTCCCGAGCACGTTGCTTCCTCTTTCCTGGCATTTCCCTTTCCCCTTTGCTCTCTTCTCCAGAAAAAAAGTCTGGACCAAGGCTGTGTATGGCCATCACTTCTCCATGGCATGTTTCAGCATGCTCAGTGAAACCGCCGGTCCTGCCTTTGCAAGGGCCAGGTTATGAAATGCTTCCTTGCACTGAAAGACAGCAAACTTGAAAACAAATGACAATGCACTGATTGCTGAAATCAGCTGGAGATATCTGCCTCTCCCCTTGCAGATGCTCAGCCCCCAGGGTAGCTGTGAGGCTGACACTAATTTTCAAGCATTTCCAGCTTGGTTTTTGAAGCACTTGCTTGTGACATTGAACATTATTTAGTTTCAGAGCAGAGTGTTCCACTGAGGCATCCTATCCTCCCAAGCAGTTTTGCACCTCCTTTCTCTCCTGTCTATTGGTTCTTGTCATGCCAACGGGTGCTTTCTAAAATCATGGCTCCCTCATGCCAGGGAAAGGTCTCTTTACATGAAAAAGGCTTATTGGGACAGGAAAAAAATAATCAGATAATCAACAGTCTAGTCTCTCAAGAGACGCTTACCAGAAACCAAATGATCTGATACATACTTTAATCCTACCTGCGTGTCACCATCACTTGAAAAGCACCTATGGCCCAACACTGCATATTTCAGCTCTTTTCTGTTCCCTTGTCTCCCGTGGATAAATAAGGTTTGGCTGCAATTATGTGTTAGAGCAAACCAAAAAAAAAAACCCACCATCTTCCTGCGGAAATCCATCATTAGTGTATGATCATGGCAGGACTTTTATTATTTAAAAGCAACATCTTTCTGCCTCTGTTTTTTTTGACAATCACATTTTTAAAAACCAAATTAAAACCTGCGTATTTTTCTACATACGGGTATTGTTGAAACTGTCACCCCTAATAAGAGCACGAAAAGACAGATGAAAGCGCCGTTCTCGTTTCTGAGCAGCTGGGAACGGCGCTGAGAAAAGCACAGCAATTGAGATTAAGAGAGAGCCTTCACAGCACAAGATAACCCAGCTGCTTGGAAAATCAAATCTATTGAACATACAGATTTCATGCAACAAAACAATGCCTTGCTGATAAAAGAAAATAACAATGCTCACGCAGAGTTGTACAGCCTTCGATTCAATTTGAAGATAAATAAATGGGCAGTCCTATTTTTTTCTCCTTTGGAAAAGTCAGAGTTAGCTTCCTAATTGTGACTATTCATTGCCTCTTCTTGCCAACTCTGAAAGAACAACTCAGAGATTTTCATTTGATAATAAACTACTGCACAATTTACTGGAAGGGGCACTTGCATGAGGAGTTAGGATGTGCAGGTTCCCTTCCAGAGTCTCATGCAGGCTTTAGGTACCTCCTTCAGCTCTCCTTCTACTCAGTCTTCCTATGCTAAAGAGATATCAGTGCCTTTGTGAAATGTTTTGACATCTCTAAAAGAAAAGTGGTATAGCACTACCCCATCATTTCTGTACTCCTAGCTAATTCATGCTAAAATTCAGGAATAATAGGATCTACAAAGCAGATCAGAAAATGTTTTTCCATCTGATGTAAGCTGTGTATACAATAAGATGCCACCCTTTTCCCCAAAAAACTCTCAGCCCAAATTTTTTAGCTTTTTGAGAAAACTGGGTATTTTCCCCTGGGAAGTGGTGCTTCTCCATGATGAAATCTGTTTTTCCGTTGAAAAATGATTTTATGCAATCAGTTTTTGATCAGCTATGGGACAGCACGCTGCTCTATTTCAATTCTAAATCTTCATTATTATCCAAATACAACACTTCACCTGCAACAAATTTGTGGTCCAGGTTTTGATTGTGTTGATCATTCCCACCCATCCTCCATTCTCTTTTTTTTTGCACTGTGGAAGCACAAAGCAAATTTCCAACACCAAGACCCAGCCTCCTTTCCCAGACTTAAGAAATACATCAAACCCTGGACAGGGAGTTATAAAACCTGCCCTTTGCTTTACTTGAAGAGACCTGGTTTTGGTAACCTTCTAATAATCTATAAACGTGTACAATACTAATTGAGAAAAGTAATACTTCTGGAGCTTTAGTTGGATAGCAAAGAAATACAATGGTCTTAATTCCTCTAAAAGAAGCCTTTTATTTATTCATGAAAAGATGGCTAATACATTCCCTCTGGTAGCCTTTTGTTAGGCGTTTGGCAGTGTAATAACTAACTAGTCATTCTTGCTCTGCTTTTTTCTCCTGGCCGGATTTTTAATCAATGCCACAATACTTTATCTTTCACCAAATGCTTCTGGTTTCCTCAACAGCCTTTGTAAGAAACTTCACTGGAGAGTTTGCAAAGTCCGAGGAAATATTTGTCAATCACTTTTCTTTCAACTCATTATTGTATTGGTGATGAAGACTTCAGATAGGTTGGGAGAAGGATATCATATTCCCCAGACTAGGCCATTTAAGTTACAAATAGAGTCCCCTGCAAAAAGCTACTGAAGTTGCCACGGTCAAGAGTTCCTCCCTGCTCCTGCTTAGACCAGCAATAATATATATTACAACTTGTAGCCCCGAAGTTATCCTCTTGGGATGAATTCCTAGCACCACGAGTTCTTTCTTGAGAGGATATAATTAACAATGTTTTGATTGTCCCTCCCTTCTTCCTGGCAAATCTGGACTCAAGCCTTTACATCCCTGCCTTGGTATCCTCCAGCCCTTGTGAAAACGATGTGAGTTTTGGCCTTAATAACAAGCCACGTAGAATCTACATAATTGACCCCTTTTCTGAAAATATTTCAAAGCTTTCTCTTTAATCTTTGAATATGCATGTGCGGAAGGAATGCCCTCATTTCAGCAGACCCCTGTTGCACAGAGCAGCTTTCTTGATGCCATACAGAAAGAACAACTAGGGAGTTGTAGGAAATGGGGGGGAGAGGGTGTGGGGTTTGCCTCCCAGATGCCCTACTTTTCCTTTCTGTGTGATTTTTTGCAAAGGAGCTCAAGGTCTTTATTTCTGTGCAAGGTATCTGTGACATTACTGCATATATTATAGTACACAGATCCATGGGGTATCAGGGTGACTGGTACACTGGTGATGACATGGGACACTGGTGATGCCTCAGGCTTGAGTGAGTGGTCCAAAGTTATTTTACAGCACCATCCAGGACAGAAACATATCTGTCTGCCAGGACAGAAAGGTACCCCAAGAAAGTCTCAGAGATGAGAATTGGATCCTTAGCCCAAAGATCTGGAAGCTGTTCATCAAGAAATGGGAAATCTTAAGGCACTTCTGCCTCTGTTCAAGGCATAAGCTGTAACGTGACCATTTTCCACTGTGCATCATTTGACTAATTTCAGTGCTACCTGGTCAGGTTTGCGGCTAATCTGCCATAACTTGTAAGTCCAACACAAAGTCCACTGAGTCCATGGCATATCTCCATTGATCCAGAAGGGACCTCAGAGGAGTGCTGGTATGGATCTGAGACAGTGGGGGAGAGGATATTTGTTTTTTTTTTTTCTTTTTTGATTACTTATGAACATTACTGACCTCCATGGGAGCTTTTTTGCTGCAGCCAAAGACAGAGTTATATCTGTGGGTAAGATCCTGCTGGTCTCCATGTGCTAGCCAAGTTTTGCCTGTTCTGGTTTTGGGTGGGTTGCTGAGAGCTGTCTGATGGCAGGTTTATCTCCATGTTTTCTGCCCATTAATTTTTAAGAGATCTACAAACATTGTCTCCATATCCCTTTTCCAGGAACGATGTCATTTGTGCAACTGATTGTGGGAACCCATGATGATATATGCCATTGTGAACAAAAGAGACAAAATTGCTGCACTGTAAATGGGAAGGAAGGGAATCTGCTGTAGAAATTTTGGGACAGGGCATCCAGGCTGCTCTGTGCAGATATGACTCATGCCTGGGGATCTGTCCATAAGCCACAGATCTACAGGGGACTCCTTGCAACCACAGATGGAAAATCACAGTCCTAAGTTTTCACTGCTTGTCTTTCCTTGTTTTTTGTATCTATGCTTCAAGAAAACCTTTCTTCTCTTTCCCTTTAACATTTCTGCATCATTCAGATATCAACCTCTTCTCAAGCACTGGACCATGGTTCACTCACCACTCGCTTACACTGCTCTGTTCATTGTGCCCCTTCTTCTACCAATTTGTCTAAACCACTTTATTCTTCATTCAGTTACAAAGCCTTGTGGCTCTTATTTCTTTATCTGCCAACAGGACTGCTGTAAACACTTTGCTTTCATATCTGTGACTGAAACCTGCCTCACCCTGTTCCAGAAAGGGATTTCCACTTCTCCATCCTTTGGAGCCAGTCCTTTCACTTGCTAAGACAGCTTCTACTAAGTCAATATTACTCACATCTTTATTCAAAATCAATACTGCTTATTACAGCTTCTGCAATTGTGTCTCGCTATTGCTGTCACCTAGTTAGCTCACAACCTTCCCAACAGACTCCCAGCTTGCTGTGAAATGTTAGAGTTGCAAGATTGAGTAAAAGAGATCATAATGTCAGACAGAAATATGTGACATCCCCTGTCAGCAGGTTGCCAAGAATTCCCTTGTCTGCTCCTCATTCCCTCCACTCAGACACATATGACCAGATGAGAGACAGTCGTGATCTTTGAAATCTCAACATTACTCTGATTTCCTGCTTTCTCTCCTGAAAAACAGAAGTAATAACTCATACCTAGTTTGGGAGTCACGGCAAGGATCAACCAGTGCTCAGGAAAAAACACCACCTAACCTTTTTATCTGGCCCTGCTGAAGCAGACGACAAGCTCCCATTGACTTGTGAGTATGCAATCTGTAACAACTCTTGCAGCCCACTTGCCACGAGTGAGCCTTTCCCTTTTGTTGTCTCCAGGGACTGAGCTGACCCCCTGCAGAAACCCAGTCTCCTCCTCTGCACAGAGCTGGAGAAGCGCAGAGGCTAAATTCATGGCAACGGCAGGGTCTGCCCTGGCACCTCTGCTACCACCACCTCAGAAAGGACAGGTGCTCATGTGCCACAACATGCAGGCGACACAAAGCATTCAGGAGACCCCACTCCAGAGACAACTGTGAGGGGCTACAGGAGTATCTCAGGGCACTGAATTATATAGCATTAAAATGGTAGATGAAATTCAGTGTCAGTGCAAAGAGAGCCATGGGGGAAAAAATAAACCTACCTACGCATATGCAATGATGCTTTTAATGTGCTGATAGCAGTCATGAAAGAAATACTGGAAACACAAGATACAAGAGCCAGGAGATATGAGGAGCGGCCGAGGGAGCTGTGGTTGTTTAGTTTGGAGAAGAGGAGGCTGAGGCGAGACCTTATCACTCTCCATAGCTACCTGAAAGGAGGCTGAGGCGAGGAGGGGGACAGCCCCTTCTCCCTGGTGACATGTGACAGGACCAGAGGGAATGGATGCAAGCTGCACCAAGGGAGGTTTAGGATGGATATTAGTAAACGTTTCTTCACTGAAAGGGTTATCAATCATTGGAATGGTCTGCCCAGGGCAGTGGTGGAGTTGCCATCCCTGGAGGCATTTAAATGGCACGTGGACCTGGTGCTTAGGGACGTGGTTTAGTGGTGAGCTTGCAGTGCTGGGTCGAAGGTTGGACTAGATGATATTGAAGGTCCCTTCCAGCCAAAGACATTGTGTGATTCTGTGACACTGTGGATAGTTTTCTGAAAACACTGGCTCATACTGAATGGTGATGAGAAAGACAAAATGGACATTAGGAGATCTAAGGGAAGAGGTTAAGAATGAAATGCAGACTTCATTATACCACTATAGAAATCTCTGTGTGCCTGTATTTTGAAGATTCTGTGTTCTGATGACTTGATCTTGAAAAACTAGACAAGAGAGAGGAAGACAAGAAGCAGAGATGAACAGAGGTGCAGAAGGGCTTTTACAATATGAAAGAAACTGAACAGAGAAATTTGGGGCTTGGAAAAGTGATAAAGAAGAGCTGAAGATAAAGGTCAGTAAATCACAAATAGTGCAGCAAAGAGGAATAAGAATAGCACTGGTTTGTTTCTCATAATCTAGGAACTAGTAGGAATGCAGCGATATCATCAAGCATTAAAGTGAACCTAAGAGAGCACTTTTCATACAATATGTCATTAAACTGATATCTATTGCCAAAAGATACAGTGGAGCCCAAGGTGTAAGTGATTCAAAAGGAAATAGATCAAGGAAATAGATAATTCTAGAGTGGTTAATTCCTTTCATGGCTGTTAAAGACAAGTGTCTGGCTGCGTCTTTTAGCTTAGGAAGAAAATACATCCACTGATGGGAAGCAGTATGATACACATCTTCATTCCTCTCTGCAAGCACCCGTCGGTGGATACTGCCCGCTGGGCTTGGTGGCTGTTTGTCTCGCAGCTCTGGGGTGCGTCATTCACCTGCACACATTACAGACCTTATCCTGTGGAAGGAGCACAGCTCTCTGTGACAGCAAAATAAAATCTGGCATGAAAAGACAGCCCTTGTGTCACCAATGGAGCTGCTGGTCCTCTCTGTCAGCTAAGGTTTTGGCTCATGGGTGGCCCATGAAATAAATGCTTTGTGTGGAAGTTTGCAGTGGAGCCCGCTGCCCCCTATGTCTGCAAAAGGCAGGAATAAATACATTTATTCATAACCTTCCAGACTTTGAGCCTCATTTTTCTATTGATTACCTTAAAATACAGGGGCTATTTTTACACATTATGGTCTATAACTGTCAACCTTGTGACAAATCACCCACCCAGTGCCTTGTCAATGATGTGGAAAATAGTGGCCATATAAACAGATCAAATGAAGTGGAAGTTAGATGGTACAATGGTGTCAGACCATAGCCTTTGATCTTTAAAGGCCAGAGGTCAAATATATCTGCACTGAGGAGTAAGAACAACTTGGGGAGTTCACACTGGTGGGTAGGGAGCTAGGAACCACCATGTCTTCTTGGGAGCGGTGCAGGGTGTGTAGAGGTAAAGCCTGAGGTGTGTGTGAAGTTTTGCACTGGGTTTAGAGGAGCTCTAGTCAGACAAGAGTAACTCCAGTGGCATTGCCAGATCACCTGACCAGGAAGAAGGTAAGTACTATTAAGACATTTGAATGTCTGGGGGAAGTCATATCAGAACACTAAGAGGTTCGTGGGGAGAAGATGCTCCTGGGGAAAAGATGCTCCGATGTGTGGCATGTTTCAGTCAGAAGATAGTGGGTAGCAGCACCCAGAACTGCAGCCAGGACAGCCTCTTTGCTGTTTGTTTTCTAGCATTTTGGTTTCAGGCAGTTACTGTGGTGGATGATGAGCAATTTCAGGTTAAGACACTTCACTACTACTTCACCTGTGTTTTTCCATATAATGAAATACCCTTGATTATTGGGGGAGAAATAGGTTATTTTCAGACTAACAAAAACATTGGCTTTTCCGTCCCACCCAGGGGACCATCCCTCTTATTTATTTTTATTGACCCACTCTGCTTTTCCCATTTGATTTACAATTTGACAATTGCTACTAACTGCACCTTTAACAGTTTCTCCTGGCTGCTTTCATCACATGAAAGATAAATACTGGGACAAGAAATACATTAAAAGACATTGTAATTTTAAACTCTGGCAGGCTTTCTCTTTTCTTTTTTTTTTTTCTCTCTTGTGCAAGCCTACCAGCCTTCAACCAGAACATTTTCACCCATGTTACCTCTTGCATCTTATAAAAATGTTTTTACCTAGATGCTGTGCAGCGCTTGCTGTACAAAGAGGGGAGAAAGCAGGAGAGGCAACAGAGCCCACTTCCCCCCCTGCTGCCTCCTGCATGGATGGCAGCACTGCCTCAGCTACCCTGGGACAACACTGAGCCTGGGTCATATTCTGCACTGGATGAAGCGCCACGAGTGCAAAGGATCCCTGTGTTTCCTGATTTTGAGCCCCGCAAGGGAGCTCAGAAACCCTTTCACTCTGTCAAAGCAGCCAAAGAAAAATAAATGTCATTTTTTGGATTCCAGCCTCCGAGGGGGTAAAGCACTTGTCCTTCTGCTTGACAGCAGACCACCTGTTCTGCTACATGCAGTGAATAATCAGCTCCACGCGTTGTGCATTCACTGTCTAGGATTAATTCTCTCGCAGTCACGTGTGCTTAGAATCGGCAGTCAGGTACAGCTGCCACCTCACCTAGGTTGTCATCCCTGCTTATCTGGTAGGAAGTTCACGGCCTCTGATGATGGCCCAGGGGCTCCCAGCAAACTGTTTTTTTCAGTGATGGTGAAGTTGATCTACAGTGCCAGCACAGAGCAGCATTAAGCCATCTGGCTCTACAGATGCGCTGGGGCAGAAAGGGGCCCCTCACAGCACCAAGGGACCTCACAGTTTATCTGGGGGAGGGACCTACCTTTCTCATAGGGCCCTGACTGACCTCCCAGATCCTCACCTCTGTGGCACACCACTCCAGTGGGACAAAAGGGGAGGCCCCCAAACTTTCTCTTCCCTTTATTCTATCAAAAAAAAAAAATTGGACAATTATCATCTAGCTCTGAAAAAAACCCTAATACACTCTGTAAAGACTTCAGACATCTAAGAGAGAGCTTTCCCAAGTCCAGCCTGAAGGTGTGAATTAGACTTACCCTGATCAGAAACAGTCATTGAGGGAAGGATTTCTCTCATCTGAACTCAGAGATGTCAAAATCAGATACCTAATTTTAAGTTAGTCATCCCATGCTATTCTTCCTCCCAGCCTCAGGTGTCCAGAGGCCACTCATCTGATCTTAGATGCCAACTCTAGGATAAGATGAACCACCTGTTTGAAGCACCTACTACTTTTCATCCACTATAGGGAGACAGTAGAGTGAATAGCTCAGAATTAGATGTCTAATTTTTAGATGTCCTAAACTAGGTCACAAGAATCATTTCCTGCCCTTATGGGCAGGGCTGTACTGCTTGGGCCAATGCTGAAGGGACATGAGCACAACCAAAGCAGGTGGTGTAACAGGTGGTTGGATGAAGGGAAGGACAAGAGTGTCCTGTGCCCTGAACAGGATGAAGGGGAGTCAAACCTGAATGACCTCTGGAGATGGATCCAGACTTTGTAATCAAATATAATAGATATGATATATAATCAGATGGGGTGTACTACTTTGAGGATCTATCCTGCCAAGGCAATCTCAAGATGACAGAGCACCAAGAGTGGATAATAAAGCAACAAAGAAGTCTTTATGGACAATCTGAGTGCAGGGTCATTATCTTTTATTTCTTTTCATCTGTTCTTTGCATCTATGTTGTCTACTCTGGGGTTTGTGAATATATGGGGTTTATCTATTTGCTGTTTAACAAATAGAGTGCTAAAGGCATTTTAGGGTAAATAGGTAAACATAAAGGATTTTATTTTGTTGGGGTAGCATAATAATATTGAGGGTCTGGATTGAGGCATGACTAGCCTTCTCTTTAGAATATTGTGGTTTATATATAAAATAAATATATTTCAACCTCATGGTCGGCACCTTGGTGACAGGAGCATGAGGAGCAGTGTCTTCCAGCAAGCACTGTCAGCCTGGCAAGCTCTCCAGTGTGTGAGGAGAGCAGGAAACAATCTTTAACATCCACTGTCTCAAAAGAGCTTGTCCACAGCCGTGGAACAAGTGTCTGTATCATGAGCCAAAGCAAACTGGGGCTCATGGGATGACATTCATCTACTCCTTCCCAATCAATTGCTTCAGTGAGATAATCACAAACATGATGGATTGGATCACTTAATCCAGTTAGACAGCAGCTCAAGCGGATGGGTAAATAAGGGGAGATGGAAGTCTGATGGCCTCTACTGACCCAGAGCAGCAGCCAGTCAAGGTGGCAGCTTTCAATGCTGGTCTTGACCCGCTCCTTGGCATTGACGTTGCTAACAAAACACATGCAAGTGACACAGGAGATAGGTAATTTCAGGCAAAGTATTTGCCATCAGAAGGCCAGAGGATGGAAAAGGCAACAGCAGCCATTTCTTCCTTACCTTGTCCACCTTTAGGAACAACTAAAATGTTTCTCATTCATGAAACCAACAACAAAGAGAAAGAAAAATCTCTTCTTTCACAGCCCACTTAGCTCTTGCTCTGCAAGACAGAGAGCAGTGCTTTGAATACAGGGCAGATCAGTTTATAAGGCTGGAAATGGTGATTGCACCCCTGGATTTTGGAGGGCAATGCAGCACAGCTGAGCTACATTTAATGAGGGTGCTCTGACACCACAAGATCTGCACAGCAGCCGGTCCCTTGTGAGCAAAATGCAGTCATTCCTGCCTTGTGTTATTTGGTATTAATCAGCACAGTGACTTAATTAAAATTTAACACCTGAATTAGAAAGATTTTGATCATTAATGGCTGCATGCAATGCCGTGCTCAGCGTGAATCATCAGATAAGCATTTTCATTTTATGTATGCAAATCCTGCAGCTGGAAAAGGCAACGTTCGTGTTGGTTTTTAAAAAAATTGAAATAATTCCACTCCTCACCCCTGGTAACACCAACAAAAAGTGTGCTTCATTCTATACCCCTTTCCAAAAAAAAAGTAAAAATAATAATAAAAAAACCCCAACAGATGCTCACAATGAGATATAAGCATGAGTGTGTTAACATATATTCATTATGGTCTGCTCAATGCTTAGATGTGGCGTTCGACTCTGCCCTCTTACAAAATTTTATCAAATGGGAGAATTAGTGCCCAGGCTGGCAAACAGGAGAGCTGAGATCTACAGCCCTATATATTTATGCTGAATAAGTGGACATCAAAGGATATCTCAAGTAGGTTATGGGTGAGGATTTTGTTTTGGGAGGGTGAGAACAAATCTTCCTTCAAAAGCCTGAAAATGTGAGGAAAGACCAGGCATTTTGCTGACACCGAGCGTTTAACTGCTGCAGTCAGAAAATACAACCAGAGCCAAAAAAAAAAACCAAACCAAAAAAGGGAGATAGAGCAGAAATGAGTAGTAATGTCCATTCTCCTTGAATAATCACCACATACATGGGCACGTAAATATACAAATACCACATTCAAATATATTTAGCTTACAGATGTTTTCAAAACTTTGAAAATAAATAACAGGTTTTTATAGTCTGGTAAACCCCTCTATTTTGAGATAATTAAGCCTGACTGCTTTCAGAGCAGTCTGTTAATAGGCTTTCATTATTTATCAGGGGTCATTTAACATTAGCAGTGTACAAAACATTCACCCAAATCATCAAGCCACTTTCCATGAACAAGCCTGCTTAAATAGATGACATGATGGGTCTGCACTGTACCCCTCTGTGGCTCACAGTGCCTGATCACAACTGCTCTATCCACCCAGCAGTTTCCACCCTGAACACAGGAGCAGCACCTCATCACAGGTGCCTCCAGTTGCCTTGCCCTTAAAGCTGTCCATGTGGGGATTTTTCATCTCTGAGGTCTTCAAAACTTGCTCAAGGCTTTTGTCCCATTTCCTTGTAGTAGGGACCATGAGTGTGGTGTCCTTGGGTAATATGGGCAAAAACCTCAGAGCTGCTTCCAATGACACGAAACAAAACCTGACATCTTCCTATGAACCCCTCGCTGTAAGGCTGGTCTCTAAGTCAGCCTGGAGGAGCAATGACAACCCTCTGAGGGTACAAAGGAGAAGCCAGCAACCCACTGGGTCCCTGCTGAGCACAGCTGAGGTCCCTGGACCTCAGAGGCTATCCTTGGAATATTTGCTGTTGTTGATCACTACTGGAGTGGAGGCTGATCTGAATGTGAGGGGTTGCAAAAATGTCCTGGTCTTCAGGGTGCTGAGGGGCAGAGCTGTGCTCAGATACAGGGGGATGACATGCTGAGGGAGGGCAGCACTTTGTGGCTTCTCAAATGCCATCATTCCCAAGAGCAGCCATCCTGGAGGCAACAGGAAGCAGCTGATTTGTGAAATTATTTCTTCGCAATGCAGGTATTGTGGGAGAGGGGGTGAAGGTCTGTGTTTCCATGAAGAACCTCTCTTGTGAATAGGTCATTGGCAGTAATTAAGTAACTCCAGAGAGTTTCTTGGGGAAATCCAAATCACACAGTGACAGAAATATGAACACAACAACTTGCTTCCTCTCCCACAACTGCAGATTATTTGAGATCTGGCAATGCTGGCTGCAAGGTCTTGTATGAACTTCTGCAGGTTTTGTCTGAAAACCACACAAAATTCTGGCTGTTTTCTGAAATCAGCTCTTGTCTTAAGTACCTTAATTTACCAGCTCTGCTCTGCTCTACAATTTGATTGCATTTGTCAAGTGGAGAGTAAAAGTGTCAGAGGAACACTAGAAAAAAACACAGATAATGCTTGACTCGAAGGGAGGGAGGTAGATGAGTAGGAGATACAGAAGAATGAGACTAAACCAAAATAATTTCATACCATTTGAGAACTGCCAGCTTCCATCTTTGCACTGCAGATCTTACAGCATTACATCTGTTTTTTTCTGAAAGCCCCAGAGGATACAAAGCACACTTTTATAGACATAAATGTCTCGTTCTTGCAAGGAAGACAAGGAAAATAACTACACAAATCTAAAACCTAAACAAATAAAAGGTGAGAAATAAACAGACCTTAACCCTCTCCAAACTTATTTCCAACCCACTATCCATTTAGGATTTAGATGTGGAGCTTGGCAGCTTGAAATACACAATAGCAAAATTAAAATGGTAGCTTGGAACTCTGTGGAAAGATGGGATTTATGGCAAATTTAACTTTTTCAGCATTTCTGCATATACATTTAAGAAAGTTTGAGAATGATTATTAGTTTGGTTGAAATGCCAAAGTCTGGAAGCCAAGCCAACTGATGAAAGATAGTCAGCTTTAAAGTATGCAAACCCAAACCCAGGGAAACGTAATCGTGTTTATTTAAAAATGCACATACACACTCTCTGATGAATAATATAAGCTGAGTGAAAATCACTCTTGCTACAACAAAGACTGAACTCGTGGACTTGGCGACACAGTTGCTGATCCCTCATTCTCATAGAAGACCATCTGCTCTTGAATCTCAGCTTGGATGTTTGCAGACATATTTTTAGCAGTTTTGAACATGTACATCTCCTGGTAGTTCCCTAACAACAGCACTTGGATACCCACAGTCCCAGAATGACTATATCTCTCTCTCTTAAAGGACAGGTTTCAAGTGTCATTAAGTTTCAGGGTTAAAATCCCCTTGGGTTAAAGTGGACAGGCTGCCTCTTCCATGATACTGATTCTCTCTAGATGCAGGAACACGCAAGATCAAATATCCTCCAGAAGGTTTTCTTCATAAGGAGACAGACATGACATCTTTTAAGGAAGGACAATTCTGAGAGGACTGATGAGGTCACTAAAGAAATACTGACAGAGTGTGTTAGCAAGGGCCAGTTTGATCTGACCTCTGCCTGTACCACTGAATATTGTGGGATTGCTTTTAATATTGACTGTTCTTCAGGGAGCAGAGGTCAGAAGCTGCATTTTTCATATGGTATGTGAGTGGCTTGTGGATGACTGATGCCTGCTGATCTCCGGGGCTGCATGGATCACTTGTAGTGAGAGGCACCATGTGTGTTTAAAAATAACTCTTGGCTAACTCAGGATTGCTATGGGGCAAAAGGTTATTAAACCTGACTGAGTTCATACTGAGATGGTCTAGGGGCATTCACACGATCTGTTAAAGCAACTAAGATAGGGCCCAGTAATGGCAGAGGCTGGGATGACATCTGTGAGAGTGCACACACCTTTGAATTAGCAAAGCAGCCATGCAGTAATCCGCCTTCTCCTTCTCCTCTGGAAAATCACTGCCTAACTCTGACCTGGAAAACCACTGCCAAGCTCTGAATGTCCTTTTCATGTGACTATCAGTTTGTCCCATGGCTGCTTTTAAATAATAAAAGTTTATCATCCAGATAAACTGCTGTACGGTTTATCTTGAAAACCCTGTGTCTTTAACAATCTTTAGTGTCCAGAACTTTAAGATCTATACTCCTGTACAATGCTGACAAAGGTCCATTCATGTTTACAGTATGATCGGTGGAAGCAATATATTTGTAAGCTACAACAAATCTATTTCCTCCAGCCAGTAAACTTGACTCAGGAAAGCAAAAAGGCTAAATAATCTCTCAAAATAATACCTCTCAAAGGTGTACAAGTATATACCTCTTGAACCATAATGGCTACTGTATATGGTGGTGCTGAGATCTATACCAGCATCTGGAGTGGATGTAGAAAGGATGCTCCTCCATACCCAGATCAGCTGAAGTTTCACAGCAACCTGAAGGTGTTACCAGCAAATGAAGTTATCCTCGGTGATCTTGATCTTTATTGGTCCAGATGAACTTTATTCTGTTTTGTACCCCATGGCTGACTACATGGCCAATGTCACAACCTTGGGCTTTTCTCAATTAGGACAATCAACCAAGGTGGTTTTTCCTGCCTTTGGTTTGATTCCCTGGCCATTTCTAGTCCATTCAGGGGTTTTTCTAAGTACATGAGTAACTTCATTCTCAGTGACATTTGCAGGACAACTCCTGTTGATTAGTGACACTCTGCTGTAGCAAATCTCATCTGGGAAGCCATGAACCACCCAACTTGTGACAGATCCCGAGGAGAAAACAGTAGCCTCTCTAACCAGTCCCAGGACCAGCAACACAGGTATTGCCAAATGAAAGAAGCACAACCCTTGCAGCTCTGCCAGAAAGGAGGAACATAGAGCCAGCTGTCGCTCCACGGCCAACCACTGCACGTTGTCAACAAGAAGCGTGTGTGTGTTACGTCATGTTCTATTTTACCTGGGAAATGCTTTTTTGGAGTGAATCTTCTGGTTATCTCCACTTAACTATTGCATGGTTCATCTCAGAGAGTGGTCTTGAAGCACATAACCTGCATTCCTTACAGGTGAACCTCAGCTGAGAGATGCTGCAGAAGCATTGCAAGAACACGCTTAATGTACTCTAAACATTGATGAACCAGATGGTTCACAGGATGTGGTTACAGCTCCTCTGGAGTAAATGCCCTGAAAGTGACTCTAGTGTATATGAGGGGTCCTCAGCAGCAACTGTTTCATTTTATAGACCTGCTGCTGTTGGATCACATTACTTGCTAAGGAAACATGGCCAAAGGCTTCAAACACTGTGACTCTACCATAGAACTCATTATTTGTGTGACAGGGTGGCATTACAAAACAGTCTGATCACGAGACAATTTTCCCCATGTACGGAGAAGAAGATCTCAGCTCTTCCAAACCAAAACACATGTGCAATAATATAAGACAACATATCTGTACTAGCTCAAGTGGCACTTGAGAGATGCTCATGAGTTTAGCATGGCAAGAACCCCTGATTCATATATTAGCAAGTGCTAAACCCTTTGTTACTGCATGATCTCTGCTCTTTTTTACTCCACTTACGACAGAAGTGGAAACAGTTCCCCCTTTTATTTTGCTTTATACAAAAACTGAAGTTATCAAGGAATTTCCAAAGGTTTCAGAAGCCACATTAGACAATCAGGTCTGGGTGTCAACAGATTGAAGTGCTCTTGACTGATGAACATGACAGAAAATGCTGGTTTCAATAGCTGAAACACTAGCGGAAGGATGGGCTGGTGAATAAGGGCTTGGGTGAAAATATGTGATAGATTCAAGTTTAGCATGGAGCTGAGACCCCCCCCTTCTGTCCCTGACACAGAGCAATTGCTCCATACAGGCTGTTAGGGAACACAGTAGTATAAACAGAGCATGGACGATATACAGCATACATCAGGCATTTTCTTTGGTGAAATGTACAGCAGTATGGAATTGCCTGTATTTTCAACACATCATCTGGGCCCTTCAGCTTTGTACCTTGTCTTTTTTTAAAACCTGAGCTCTGGGAGACATGGGATAAAAAATTCCCAACCTTGTTTTTGAGGAGTAAGCTTTCAAATATGAAATTCCAACAAATAGATTAAAAAAAAACAAACCCCAAAAAAACCCCCAAACCCAAACACAACAAAACACAACCTTTCTGCTAATACAATATTTAAGCTGATACCATTAGGGAAGGAAAATGACTCGTGACTTTGAGTGTATGGCTCTGGCACTCCATTATAGCACAGAATTTAAATGAGCCCTTTCTCATGTGATGGTTCATCTGTCTGCAAGTGGAAGTACAGCTAATGTACATACAGTGTTAGACTCTGTATGACACTTGGTAAAAGCACAGCTTGAATGCAATCAAGACCTGCAGAAAAATAAGAAAGGAGAAATTCGGGAGGAAAAATTCAATTTCACTCCATCCATGGTCCAGATCTGACCTGAGGTGTCAAACAGGCTGCGTAACAAAACCCACAACAATTCAACACACCCTCTATAGCCAGAAGGGGCCCACGGTGGAGAGAGATTGAAAAATTAATTCCATTCTAGGAAAGAGGCAAATGTCACAGAGTTAGGAATAACAGAGAAGGGGTCATTACTGAGGTCTCTCTGTACATGGTCTAACCCATGCACATTAGGGCAAGAATCACAGACAGAGATGCATCAAGACCTTTCCTTTTCTCTGAGTAAGAATACATTTTATAAACAAATGCACAGATCCTCGCATATACTGTTTAATTTAGATCCTGTCTCCTTTCTTACTGTAAAGCCCTGCTTTCTTGTGGCTTTTAACATTGTCTTATGTAAACTGCCTGGACTTCCTCTCCCCAGCTGAGGAGCTGCAGCACCTGTGCCCAAGAACTGGGAAACAGATGTGCTTGTGTGTGGGGAGCATAACCCACGTGGGGTTACAGAGTGCCTTCAAGCAGGGCATCACTGGCAGCCTGAGCCCAGCTCTGAGTATCTGCATCTTCAGGAGTATTGTACCCATGTCCAGGTCAGGTCCCCAGCCAGGAACCCCGAAGAGCAAACTACCCGGAGGAATGTCAAACGTTAAACACAGGGAAAGGAGACTAAGCCACCTCCACTGCCAGCCCATCACAAGCACCTGAGTGCAGCAGCCTGCATCTCCCTCTGGAGACGTCCAAAGGCACCTACCTCTCTGCTGATCAGGCCGGATTTTCAGCCCTCCCTCCCAGGGCTGGGTTGCTAGGCACTTAAATTATAGATACAAATTGGGAGCTTAAATAAGGCAGGCTCAAACCCACACCTGGTACTTATATATTATGAAACAGCCTTTCATTACATGTTCACGTATTTTGGTTTTTCCCTCCTTGAAGGACTGTTGGTTCATTTAAGATGCAGGATGGTCCATCGCCGAGGATGAATCATGGCTGAGTAATTTAGGAGGGTGATGCTTGTACATCTACTAAGTCTGGGAAGTGTGCAAAGAGAGTAGCAGATTATGTATGGGAAGAAAAATGTGGTTTAGGCTTAATACAAGTGAAAGCAGTAATCAATAGCTGAACAAAGGCTCCTGTCTCACATGAGTTCAAAATGTGGATTTTTTTTTTTCCCATCTTAAGCCAGGATGGTGAGAAAAGTTCCTGAAAAGTGCTGCTGACTGGTAATTGAAATAGTCCTTCCTTCCCCCAGATGCACAGTCATTCAGTGTTCCAAATTAAGTCAAAATAAGTGTTGAACACCCTGGGGGAGACCTGAAGTCTGTGCCTTCCTCTGCCACTGGCTTCCCACATGGCACCAGCACCTCACTTAAGCTGCAGCTCTCCCACAGCTTCAGCTTTCCTCTTTCTCCAGGATGAAATCAAGAGGAAATCATGGAATTTGACCTGGCATATTCCTGAGTACTGAAGTCCATCCTAGTAGTGCTTCAAATATATATTGTGTTGTATAATGCCTTGAAAAATCAAGTTCTAAGTGTTTCCAATAATGTAGCTAAATCGAGTGGACATTTTTGACCTTAAACTCTCTTGTATTGCAACTCCTCATCTGTAAAATGGTGGTAATAGCATCTTCCCTTCTCACAGAGGTGTTTAGAAAACTGACATTTGTGAAGGTCTCAGCTAATATATAGTAGGGAGTACATTAAAGGCACCCGTGAGGCAATTTATATTTCAGTCTTCAAAGCTGCATTTCAATAGTACTCAGTAACAGTGTGCAGCACTTTATATATGCTTTTTCTGGTTGCAATTCATATTTGATTTTTCAGTGTCAGTCAAACAACAAAGTACAAAAGTTTTTCTAAGTGAGATTTTTCTATATTCATATAAACACCAAACTAGCAAGGAAATTACATGATCCTAATTATGCTTTGTGCATATAAATCAGCTGTGAAATAATTTTAAACTCTTGTGTGTTTGGGATCTTTATCAATGAGGCAGAATAATTACCAACAAACCTCCATTAAGCCTCACTTTAAAAAGAACTCATTATTAAATATGAACACAATTCTGCACTTCAAAGTCAAAATAACTCCCCAGTGGACCAGGCAGATATCAAGGCTTGTAAGCATCAATGTGCATATCTTAAAAAAAAAAAAAAAAAAAATTCATTATTTAGTGTTTAAAATAGGAACTCCCCCCTTTACCTCTCATAGGGGCAAGAGATTGTTGTGACCTAGAAAAAAAGTTAAGCTTGGTCAAATGCAACACGGCAGTCAAACAGCCAGTCTAAATGTAATGTCAATAAGCATAAAATAAGCATTGATACAATTCTCAATAATTCAGACTCTCAATAAGCATGGAATATTTTATCTTCCCAAGTAGCAAACCATGTATAGATCAAGCGATAAAAGACATCAATTTCTCTCTTCTATCTGGTCCAGTGAACACCGATAATAGGTCTTGCAAGACAGGCTCAAAAAAGTCTATCACTGAAAATCAGCAATGAAATGTTAAATTAAAAGTTCCCATAAAGAGATTCAGAAGGTAAATAATGACCTCTTGCACATGTCTTTTCAACAGAGAACCTCACCACACTTTTCAAAGAAGGTAAATAATCTCCTTCTGATTTTATGCCTGCTGAAACAAGTGCTTGGGAGTGAAGCCGCCTGTCCCAGCTTGGTCAGGAAGCTTCCTTACTGCCGCAGATCCCCATTTGCAAGTACTGGCCATAACCCACCTTCTGGGTCACCTGTAATGCTCCCCACATATACCCTCTGCAACACAAGTACCCATCAGGGCTGGGAGACACTATAAGAGCTGCTGCTCCTGCGGACTATCTATGGACACAAGCAGCGAGGCACCAGGAAGAAGCCTGTGTGTTTTAATCCCAAATTCCCTCCTAACTTTTTATAGTCACCTGTTTCACAGGTAAACAAAATAATCCCCGCAAAGGAGTGCAGTCGAGGTGACAGCCACAACCTAAGGCCAAATCTTGCTCTGCATTTGAGGAGGGGCAGTCCCAGTTGCCTTGCTGGTGTCCCACCTGAGCCCTCTGTCTCCCCCAGGCAGGCTGTCCCCATGCCTGCGCTGCCCACACCTGCAGCCACAGCATCCAGGCTGGGCTCTGCAGAGGACTCTGCAAACCAGACCTTTGCTGCCCTGGGAAGGCAATGCTGCAAGTACAGGCCAGTAAAGGAGGGCCTACACAGGAAAGCGTGTGCTGCAGCTCCCTCTGTGGGCTCTTCCTCCGGATGGTTACAAGCATCCTCCTTCTTGGACCCACTGTCCAAGAGTAGAGGCTGAGCAGGGGTGGAGGGGACGATGCCAAGCCTGCCTGAGACATACAGCGAGGGGACATGGGGCTTCACAGGCAGACATATGTATGCAGACCCAACAATATCCATGGGATAACAAGTGAGGTTGTAGGATGACAACATTTGCTCCTGTGAGGTTTTAGGATTTATCCTTTGATGAGAAAGAGGCAGCTCCCTTTCAGGATGGAGCCCATGTTTATAGGGAGAAAAGTGACTTAGGAAAATCTTTACCCCTTCCACCGGATTTATCCCCCAAACTAGTGTCATCTTTCTACTCACTGGAGCAGTTTCATCCCTCCCAATCAGTCAGGGAGGGAGTGGCCACATCTCAGCACAGGAAGATGTGGGATGAATTTGGCACACTTTCCAAACGTGCTGCACACGCAGGAATCGGGACTGCACAGCTCATCTGTGGGCTCGCCAGCAAACCTAAGTAAATGTATTACCTTACTACCTCCTTCTCTCTGCCTTGACCATCTCCTGCTCTCACTTGCAAAGGTGAGTTGGAGCTAAGCCCCTCTTTTGCAGAGGATGGATATCTGCTCCAAATCCCCACTGGGGAGACTCCCCCCCAACACACCTTGTGATGTTTTCAGAGGTCAAGCAGCATGTCTGGCTGCAAACAGAGTTTCTCACCAGAAATGGCTGAATCTTAGAAGGAAGATTCACGGAATCATACAGAAGATTATGGCACCAGATCTCTTTTCCCATGACACTATTTCTTGGCTCTTACAATAAAAATACTCCTGACTGCCCACAGTGGAGTTGTTCTTACACAAAACATCACTCTCATGGTCTCTATAGAAAAGAACATGAATAACTATTGTAAAGGTGGAAAATGGAAGTGGTTATAAATGAGTATTTGAAATGAAATACAGGTGCACGTTAATACTTCCTTGTAGAAAAACTCCACTTTGTATTCCCCAGTTACCCCTTCAGGTTCACTTGAAGGGATGGAAGAAGGACAGGACACATTGCCAAGCAAAAGCCACCAGAGCCAGAATGTCATCTCTCTGCTGCAACGGCTACAGACTCTTTATTCAAGAAGTATTGCGTGCATCAGAGGAATCCAGGCTGGTCCTGTTCTCCTCTTTAGATCCCACTATCACCCACCAGCGTGGAGAGAAACTCACTGCGTAGACATGCTCCACAGCCTTGCACAGCACTGACAGCTCTGACACTGCCTGTAACCACTCCTGTGACACATGCCAGCTCCCCAGACAACTCAAGAGACAAAAGAGATTTGACATTCCCTTAAACTGGCCTCCTGCCCTAGGCACCCTGACCTGATGCAAGGGTGCTGGGTGTCCTGAGGACACGGATGCTGGCTCAGCCTCTCCTGGCTGCCGTGTTCTGCTGTGACACACACTCATCCAACACAGGGCTTCCTTCAAAGCTTAGCCCACATAGAATCATAGAATCATTTAGGTTAGAAGAGACTTTTAAGACCATCAAGTCCAACCATTAACCCAGCACTGCCAGGTCACCACTAAACCATGTTTCTCAGCACCATATCTCCATGGCTTTGAAACCCCTCCAGGCATGGTGACTCCACCACTTCCTTGAGCAGCTTGACCATGAAACCCCTGCACAGTTAAAGACTTTACGTTTGGAGGCATCTTAACATTCCTGATGCAAAGGTCTCACTCCTTCGGCAGTCGAGACACATTTTAAGTGCTTAATTTCATTACTGAACCTAGCCCAAGGGTTTTATCTTCTGTGTTCTCTGCCTTGCAGGAATTTATCTGATTTCTACCTTCCTATCTTCAAGTAAACGTAATTGAGATTTGAAACAACCAGGTTTAGCCTATTTAGAAGCATTAATGTTCTGTAAGAATGGAAGCTCCATTACTTTAACATCCCACAGCTGAAATTCCCTTGTAGCTGTTTATTGACCTATAAAGATGTGACATAAATGCATCCTTGAAATGAAGAAAATGGTGAGACAGGTATGACATTTCTCCCTGAGGCAGCTACTGCAGCATCCACTATCTCATCTGCAGGAAAAGTGGCTACAGAAACCTAATCACTGTTTAATTTACTTATAGCGGGCCAAAATCAGACCACTCAGCAACTGTGTTCAGCACTCTGTCCCTGAACACCTCCACCGAGGGCTGGGGGTGACTATGAGGTGCTAACAACCATTGCACAACTAAGAAGGGAATAATTGGGTTGCATGGTCATTTCTGAAAAACTGCAATAATCTTCTAGTCAAGAAACTCCGCTACAAAATAGAACAGTTAGGAAAAAAACCCACCTCACCACCATGAAAAGTCACTGTCCCTAAAAGGTCAATAATGTTTCTTTTGGTTCTTGAATTAACTTGCAGTCTAATACACCCTATGAGCCTTGACATGACTGCAGAGATTATATTGATTAGTCAAATTGGAAAGGGTAATAGGAAGAGGGGAATTAACATTCGGGTAATAGTTAAGGCAAAGAGCTGCAGGAGAAAGTAGAGACATAGAGACACGCTCCCTCCCCCTTACATATGCCTCTTCTAATTACATTTAGCTAATCCGTTCAATTAACATTGATGAATTTTATGATGAAAAGCATAATGAATCCATTAAACACAAAACAAGTATTGGCATAAACCCTTTTCACCCCAGGAAGTGAATTATATCAGAAGAGCTACAGTAATTTACTAATAAAGTGATCTAATGATGAAAAGAAGCCATTCATTTCGTGGCCAGTTAAGATTCAGGCTGGCGGAGGTTGGATCCTCCAGATCAGAAGCTGATGCCGAGGGACTTGCTCCTCTCCCGAGCTGCAGCCACTGGCAGCAGAATTGGGCCAACACGATACGTCACTCACTGCTACCTAATAATGTTAGACCGACACCGTCAGTGTTTTTCATCCCCCTGCTCCTGCTAGACTCTTCTATAAAAAGCCAATTTGTTAAGCAGTTAGTCACTGCTTTATAATTCATAGACTCTCCCGAAAGTTTTAATGAGAAACCACAAAAGCAGTAAGAGGGAAGTACGGGCTGAGATGACTATTTGTAAGCCAGCAAATATCCTGCTATAAGAGTCTCCTCCTGCGACGTGTGTGTTACATTTCTATCGTGTGCACACTAAATTTATATGTCACGCATTCCCTTAACAAGACTATTCATACAACTATGATAAATAGGGCCATAATCTGCAGCGATTTCAATCCTTCTGTATGCCAGCAGAAGTCTCTTAGCAACGGTTGTTAGGGGCAACACCAGCATCCAGCATCTTTCGTTGAATTCAGTGGCAACCCAGCTTCCTCCAGCTTACGATGGAGGCTCCAGCTATACCTCAGAGAAATCAGAGCCTTCCCTCTCCCTTCCACAAATCCATGCTACCGAGAGCGACTCACTGAACAGTGTGTAAGGCTCAGCAATTATTAAAAATTATCAATTTAGCACGATCCAAGTGGCCATTCTGCATGTGACATGTATCTCATCTCCTATCACACTGGAGAGCTATTAGCTGCTTTTCAAGATCGCAACAGCCTTGTCCTCTCTCCAGCCTGCTTAAAATTCATGAGATTGTCTTTAAACTGGGCTAGGGAACCTCAGTAACGTGGTACAAAGAAACCCCTTTACTAGTCCCTTGTTGAGATGCGTCCCTGATGCATTTCCAGAGCCGTGGTACAATGTGTATGCCTGTGAAGTACAGCCATGATCTTAATGCTACTTTAATTTTTATTCCGACTGTAGCCTAATGCCATCTCCTAATTGCTGAGCGTCCCCCACAAAGGGAGTTGCTACAATACATATGTTTTTACAGGATGTCTTTTTTTTTTTTTTCCCCCTTCAGTGGGAACACAGCCAGTCCTGAACCAAGACTCTCTAGATCATGAGACAATACTGAAGGAACATCTAGATTCGAAGAATAAATAAATATAAAAAGGTAAAATCCAACCAAAAAAGTGATGGGGGTCCTATGCCAATCAAACCAAAGTGTGCATTGAACAACGCCAGCATTAATGATGACATCTGTGATATGGGCTGAGAAGGCTATTGGGCTGCTTCTTCCCTGGGGATTATATGAATATTTCATCTCAAATCAATTACTGACTTGCTATTCCCACTGCTGTCCTTAAGGCTGTCAGCCAACTCACTCTAAAACCCCTGTTCTGTGGCTGTTGACATCTTAGCCTTCAAACAAACCCAAAAATCACATACATAAAAACCCCTCTGGTCTGAAATTTGGCATCAGAAAGGTTTATTCTGAAATCACATCACAATATTTTGATGAATGGCAAACTTTTTTAAAAAAATCTCCCTTCAATTTTGACATACCTTTTCTCTCATTTGCATTTAAATTACTTCATTAGGTGGCGTGCCATTTTCCTTGTATTGTATTTATCTTCTAGAAACAATTTTTTCCTGTTTTTAAACTTGCAAATTTTGTGAGTTTAAGCCAAGTCCCACACTGGAGCAATATTTAGATTTAAACCAAAAAGAGCAAGACGTATCAAAGTTACAGGTGACACTCTCTTCATTGTAAGCAGTTGCACAGCTGTCAGATCAGTACAGGAGATGAAATATTATTTGCCATAATACTTTGGCATTGCCTTTTGATTTATGGATCTTATGTCAGACTTAGATTTGAATTTCCTTGTTTATCCTAGAGTTGAATCATGAATGTCTTGTTGCTCCCTCCCATGAGAGCTAGTCAGGTATTTCAAGCTTGTATTTGCTGGACAAGGAATTATTCTGCTCTGCTTGGAATTAGCATCGCTTGCTCAACCTCAGCTGATTAAATCTCCTTTTGTATCTCACAGTCTTCTGTCCTGATCAGACCCTTAGGATACTGCAGTGAGGCTAAAATCCCCTCTTCACAGCTTTCAGAGTCTTCTAGGAGAGGAATTTTCCCAACTAGAGTTATAGCCCTATAACGTAGATGGTATAACCTAACTGTGAGACAGCCACACAACACCTTTGCAGTGTTGATGGAAGGAGGGAGATCCAGCAACTCACCCTTGGGATAACCTGGATATAAAGGGAGATGATAGGGTCTTTCAACATTAAGGTCTTTCAACAAAGAGACTTTTAAAAGAGACTTTTAACCAGCTTTGCAAAGAGATGCGGTGTCTCAGCTGGATGAGGCTGCTTCACTGCAGTTTACCAGCTGCAGAATCTTGTCTCTAGATGCCAGCAGGATCCACATGTGTTTAGGGCTTTTTTTAGTTATTTATTTTTAAATTTCACTTTGCAAACTCACCTACATATTGAATTAGACTTTAAGGATTTTTTTTCTGAAGTTTCTAGATATGACTAAATCTGAGAAGACAATAATTAATGAATTGCACCTTATACTTACCAATACTCTCAGTGCTAACTGGTACCACTTCTTTGGTATCTTTAATGTGGAAGTTCTTTCCATAAGGCCATACATGCTCCCAGATGTATTTGACTTCATGCATGTGACATGAAAAAGCAGCCTTCGGGAAAACACTAGCTGTACGTTTGCATTAGGTGTAGGACAGATACAATTTCTTTTGTGACTGGAACTAATGCAATCTGCAAGAAAATCAATGCAGGTTCACAGGGAAATAACCTGACAGTTCTGAGAGTGCACTGCAGTCTAACAGAGACATGGTCTGCTAACACTGAAAAATGCTCAGTAGCCAGGCTTTTGATCTTTCTTCCTTCATACTACTGCCAAGCCTTCCAGACTATTGGGAGTGCATCACACAGCTTCCAAACATATCAATCTCGTGCTCAGTTTTACTGTCTGCTCTGGTATTTGCATTATGAAGACAGACCCGATTATTCAGTGCTGGATCCAGAAGTGAGTGTTCTCCACCTTCGCTTGGATTATTGATGTGAAAAAAATACTGGCAGGACTAAAGACTAATTATTTTAGTTTTATTTTACAAATGTGCTGGTTCTGATTACTTCACTCCTCTGTTCAAAGACACACTAAAGCATCTCTTCCTATCTGCAATTCAGAACTTTGTTCAGGCATGGTGTTTGTGTACAAGTCCTACTTTTTATGGTTATTTCAAATGCTATATTGGGTTGGGTTTTTTTCAGTTTAAAAAGGCTCTAAAGCAATCATCCTTTATGATGCCAAATCCATATACAAGGAAGAAAAAGTAACTGGTTCTAAATCATCAGGGCAATGATGGAACAAGTGCATGTCCCAGAAGAGGATGAAAAGAATGTGAAAACAAATGGTGTAATTCATGGAGTGGTAAACATACTGCTGAAAAGGTGAAGAAAAAAGGTGCAATGCACAGAGGGGAAGTTTGATTGTTTTCAGGAAAAAAGTACAGCTGATACGAATGGATTCCTTTTGCATATGGTGCCATGTGACTGTTGGTCTAAAAAGCTCAGAAGGAGCAAATACATCACTGCTCTTTCCAAATGCTGATATTTGTGCTAATCTGTAAAACACAATGTGTAAAAGTCTGTTGCTGTGTTTTGTGAATGAAGAAGCGAGAGCAAACACTTGGTATAAAGGGATACTTTATCAGGAATAAATTTTGCCTTGGACCACCATGGAGATATGCATTACTAAGGGTGTGTATCCCTTCTGAGCTGGAAAACCCTTTCCAGCTTGCTAAGGATTTTCTCAGGTTTAATGATTCAGTCTGAAATTTCCATTCTGGATGTCTGCTTCAGGCTGATTATTCCCTCCTCCCCATAAATTCAGACACAATTTAAGACTTGTTTATAAGAGTAAGATGGGAGGGCAGTGAGGGGGGGTGTAGTGAAGGCATTTTTCAATATTCCCAGTAACCTGTAAAATTGTACAGGTTTCAGGCCATGCAGCAGCCACTTGAAAGTTGTTAGGCACAGTCTGTGCACTACAATTACACTGCAGAGTTTTGCTGTTCCGTGGAAAACTGACCATTCAGTTCGCAAAAAAAAAAAAATTTAAAAGCCTGCATTTGCTTGATAAAGACAAGGTACGATTATCTAATTCTTTGGCCCCAAATAGCATCCTTGAACTTGTAGTATCTTTTAGAGTTCACCAGGCTGCACACATACTGTATTCCTTGAGTACAAGACCATGCTTCCGCCTGCTTGGAAAGGCTCCTGTTGTAGTGATTATTCTCATGTGCTTCTAGTAACTGGGATTCAATGATAGCAAGGGCAAGAAATGGAGAAGGAAAGAAAGCCTAGAGGGAAAGGACAGCTTGGAGAAGATGGGAAGAAGAGACACGTTGGGACTGGGAGAAAGCAGAGAGACCTTGGATTAGCTGAGGATTTGGGGAAAGCCTGGAATTGTGGAATTGTTTTAGGTGGGAAAAGACCCTTAAGATCATCAAATTCAACCATTAACCCAGCACTGACAGTTCACCACTAAACCAAGTCACTAAGCACTGCATCTACACAGCTTTTGAATACCTCCAGGAATGGTGACTCCACTACTTCCCTGGACAGCCTGTTCCAGGGCTCAACAACCCTTTTCCTGAAGAAGGGTTTCCTAATATTCAACCTAAGCCTCCTCTGATGCAATCTGAGGTCATTTCCTCTTGTTCTATCACTTGTTACTTGGGAGAACAGACCAACACTCACCTCACTACAGTCTCTTTTCAGGTAGAGTGTGAGAAGGTCTCCCTTCAGCCTCTTTTTCTCCAGACTAAATAACCCCCATTCCCTCAGCTGCTCCTCACAGGACTTGTTCTCTAGACCCTTCACCAGCTTTATTGCCCTTCTTTGGACATGCTCCAGCACCATAATGCCTTTCTTGCAGTGAAGGGCCCCAAACTGAACACAATATTCAAGGTGCAGCCTCACCAGTGTGGAGTACAGGGGGACAATCGCTTCCCTAGTCCTGCTGGCAACACTATTCTGGAGCCACGACGGAAGAGGTAGAGAGGACAGAAATGTATCTAGCTGGACAAAGAACATACAAAAAAAGATCGAAGAAAGAGAAGAAACCTGAGATCTGATAAGATAAATGTTGAAGGAGAGTTAGGGGGAATGGGGAATGACAATCAGTGGGGCATGGCTGAAAATCAGGATGGGAGAGACAGGTAGAGGAGTGGGAGCAGAAGCATACACCGGCAGGGCAGGGTAGTTGCTGCAGTTGCCCGAGGAAGCTTGAAACATTTCCTGACTTTCAAGTGCATGACTGAGACGCTTAATATTATTCATTCCATTTTTTTCTAATTACTGTATTAAAAGCCAAAGAACAAGAGAGTTTCTTGAGGCAACAGCAAAATCTCTCGCAGAAATCTCCCAGGATTTGTTGCAGGAAGCTGTATTTAATACTGTGATTACTGATGTGTGATGATGGGTCAACAGCAGGGCAAGACTCAGTGCACACGGGGTACGGTGTAGAGGGTTTGCTACCATATATCCAGTGCAGTATGTTTGGTACCCAGGACAGTTAATAGCAGCAGACTCATAAGCAGGCTTTTGGAGATGTGGATATATCGCAGTAAACCCAGAGCTCCTTGGCTTACTGAGACAAAGCCACAATAACAGTCTGTTCTAAAGGTATCCCACATTAGGTCCTCAACCGTCAAGTCCCTGCAGCACAGAGTGATGGGTCTGTTGGATTTCTTGGAAGGACAAGGCATTGGAAGTCTCTTCAACAGTGCAACTGGAGCAACACTTACTTACAAAACACAAGAGGAGGCTAACCTAGAAACCCACACTTTGGTGCTCACTACCAAGGTGCTGAGCAGAGGAGCCCATATCCCATAAGAGCAGAACATGACAGTCTGATCAATTCCCCACAGCAGTTACAAGAACTACAGGGAGGATGAAGCTGACATTTAACACTGTAATAGCACACTAAAAAAAAGAAAGATCATTTTTTTTCTCCACTTGGAACAGCAATTGAAGAAGCAGTTTGTAAGGTAAAATAAGACAAGAACACTGAGGTCCATCAGACCTCACCAGGGCAGCCTGCTCCAGGATATATGTTTTATAGACACTATATAGCAGGTTCCCTATCAGCTCAGCATCTGCTTGGGCTTGATACTGGTATGAGCAAGTGGTCTGCATGCAGCTACCTTATAGTGTCTTTCTGGCTTTGTGCACCAAGCATGATCAATAATGATGTACTGAGGGCATGCTAGCACCCCAAAAAGGATTTGAAAAGTAGGCAAACATTATTAATTGTTAGATATGGATTTCAATTCTGAGAGCATCAATTAAACAGTGTACATTTTCCTGGGAGTGCAAAAGAGCCAGAGTCTGATTTGAATTCCAAACAGGATAAATTTACTCTCACAGAATTACCTTAGAAAGCTTGAAACTCGGTACAGATGAAAGATGATATCAGCAAGGCCAGCTGCCTAAATATCTACCAGGTCTTTTCTGGGAGGGATATATGACTCCCATGAGATCCCACAATTTCATTATTATCAGTACAAAACCAATTAGCATCAAGCCAGACAAACCTGGAACTTGATCTACAGTTACACCTTTTACAGCAGAGTGGCCATAACCTCCGACCAGCAACACCTGGTTTTACATGAAATGAAAAAAGAACTGATTTTAGTTCTTACCCATGGGGAAGACAAGCAGGTGGCCTAAAGCAGATAAAAAAATTCAAGCTCACTAGGCAAAGAGATATGAGAGCAAGCAAATATAGATGTCCTTTAGTAACCACAGCCACAGCAACAGTATTTTAAATCCATTTGCAAAGCTAAAACTGCAGGCTGAAGACTGTGGCAAGTGATTTGGGTTCCAGTCACCAGACTGGAAGTCCTCATACCCAAGGAAAGAAACCAAACTTTTCTCTGCCACATGCAGCTGTGGTCTCCATGCCAACAGCTGGTCTGCACACCGGGATTGTGCTAAAGCATCTTGCGCTGTTGGTCACTGCAGCATGTTGCCTTATTGCTTAGTGAGAGCCTGGGTGGGGATGCAGGCAACTCCTGCTGTTAGAGGAGTCCCTGTCTCAATGCCACGTCTGGCTCCTTTGCTTAGGTTGTAAATTCTGTCATGATATACAGATGACCTTTAACGAGCGTGTCTTCTCCATATACATCATATACATAGCGTCAGTCACAGCAAAACCCTGTTGGATTGTGAGGTCATGTTGGTCTCCAGCTACTACAGTAATAAATGTGATTAACTGCAGCTATAAAAAGCAATTTCATTCTGACTGCTAACCTTACAAAATAAAATAAACCGAAAAATGGTCTGCAATATGACATTTTTACACTCACATTGGTTTATCTTTGGACTGTGAATCTGATGGCTCGTGATGGGAACAACAGTTTCTTTTGCAAGGTCAGTGTTTGCCATCACTGCTCTGTGGGACAGAGGTGCCACAGGCAATTTCCTTTACAAGGAGGAAGGAACTGCAGCATCTCTCCAAGACTATCGTAACTGTTGGCAAATATTTGTGACTTAATCATTTTGTTACGTAGCAAAGCATCTGGGTCCTTTGCCAAAAGAACTAAAAGCCAATCTTGCAACCCTTGGTGATGGTAACCTCTGCTGAATGGAGCTGCAAAGGGCAGGGCTGAAATGAATGCTGAATTTACTTAATAATACAGGCTCTTTAGAGGAATCCATTGCTGAGGTTCAGAGCATATAATGTCATAAACATACATCCAATAGGAACATCATGGAGGATACAGCCCTGTATGAAGTAGCTCAGTTTTCAGAAAACTTTGACCAAACTGAACTTCAAACGTGTTACTTGCTATTTTCTTTTCTTTGTAGACTTTTAATCATCAACAGAACATGATTTATCTCTTTGATCATCTTGAACAATTCACTTAGCATAAATAATTTTATTCAAGAGCTTCTTTGTTTTAGCAGAAAATGTTGTAACAATATCCACTGTCTGAAAGCTGAGGTTTGCGGCAGAAATTCAGATGCATATTTTAAACAAGAATAATTAATTATTGGAACGATTTGCAAAAGGGTGCAGGGGCTTCTCCATCACCTATGGCCTTTATATTTAAATACTATTAGGTTATTCTGAAGGACTGGATAACTCAGTGTCCAGTGGTTAAAGGGAAGACAGGAACTAAGAGCTAATGTGTATGGGTTACGCTGGAGTCATTTCCTATGACCTAGGAGTCTTTTCACTGGAGACAGGATTTTCCCCACGTTTTTTGTAGTTATTATAGCCCCATTTACCAAACTCTGTATGTCATTCTCCGAACTTTACAAACAAAGCTGCAGTTATCGTGTCTTAAATTAAAGGGAAACTTGAATAGACACTTCATACAAAATATTCACAGCTGCATAAATCAACTCAAAGAGAAAATTAGGTGTTTATTAGCAGGAGAACATAAGCTGTAGGAGCATGCTTTGTACCTTCATTTCTTTGTGCTTCTCTTGTAAAAGATTAAGGATGTCCTAGGATACAAGGTAATTAGTCAGATAGTGTGTTATAGGCAAATAAATGCCACATCCTCCCTCCTCCCTGGACAGCTTGTAACTCACTGTTTTATTTCCTCACTATGATAGAGGTTTTTCTGCAAAGGCTGCAGTGCCCTGATAATGGAAGTTGTAAAAATATTTAAATATCAGAGTTTATTCTGTGAAAACCCTCAAAATGCAAATGAAGGGATGTAATCAGAGTTTAAGGTGCACAGGAAAACAAGCAAAATGTGAAATGGGAGCCAGGTGGAAGTGTCTGTACACAGCGTGCCTTCATACTACCAGGTTCAAAGTGAGAGAAACCAGCCACACAAGGAAGCACAAAGTTCACTATCAGCACCCTGCTGACAGTGGGGGAACATAAGACTGTACCCTTGGGTTGAGTAAGGGGATTTGAAACCTGGAGCTGTGGCCTGCACCTGGTCCTTCATATCTATATGTATATCATAAACATGTAGCACCTCTGTCCTATGAGAGAGATCCCACAGTCTTGTTCCCCCTGCCCCCCATCCCTTTTCTCTCTCACCCTTCTCTTGGCAGTTCTGAAGGGTTTCAGAGGGTCATGTGCTGCAGCTGATGTCACAGTGACACATTTCACTCAGGTTTTTCCTGCTTAGCCTCTGTTAAAAGACAGCAAACCCCTGCCAAGTGGATTATATTGTCAAGGAAATGTTTTCCCTGAAAAACTGGACAAGAGAGATCATACAGGGAGATTAAGTTTCTGTAAGTGATTCTCTGTCATTACTTCTGTAATTAAGAAATTGAGTGCTGAACATCTGCTGATGGACTTTATTTGGTCTTCAGGGCTCTTTCCTGTGGTTCTCACTTATTCAACCAGGACAGATTCCCACGGTGGCTTTTTGCTCCTCAGTGCCAGTTCCAGATTTTCTTGCCGCTCCCATCCAACCAAACTGTCTATAGAGACCACAGTTGCTTGGAGAGAAGCAGAGAGGACAACTGGGTCAGTGATCCCTTTTGACATCCCAGCAAAACCCTTTTCAGATAGATTACAGGGCTGTTAGACCAACCTGGAGGCAAGAAAAGGACCTCAGAGAAGGTCAACGACGATATAGATAAACTAGAACCGGCAGCTTTGTAGAAAAACCTACAGGTAGACCTGACTTCACAGGTAAACCTGAGTTTATCTAGTTATACACTCAGATATTTAACACAATTCCATCTAACTGACATATCAGTGTCAGTGTGGATTCATTGCTTCAAAGGGAGTTATATCTAAAAACTTTCCCTTTTAATTTTCATCGTGTTACATCAGGACCATCTGGATTCCAAATCTGGCTATGGGACAGAATTTCAATGTAAAATTTTAAATTAATTTCTTGCTAGTCTCACAAGCAATGGCTTAGCAATGCAAACAAGAGGTTGCACCCAGACCATCCTCACATCTGTGGAAGAATGGAGAAACATCTGCCCTATCAGAGATCCATGTGCATTTGAGAATTTTAAGGACAGAAAGTAGTGAGCTTGATCATCCAGCCAGATCTCATGACAGAAAGAAGAGAAGGCATCTCTTCTTGATCTAGATCTTCTCAGACAAAATGACCAAATCTTTCTTGCAAGTGCAGAAAGCACATGTGTATCTCAGCCATCTCTCCAGACAAGATTCTCTGTTTTTAGCCCATTATATGTATCTCCCCACTGTTATGTTCTGTGTGATTGGAGCAGTCTCTGCAGTCCAGAAGTGGCTGCTGGGAAACCAGAAACAACATCACATTTGTCAGACCACTGGGTCTCCTTCCTGGGTGGACCTTGGGCCCCTTCTTTCAATGGACAAAATTAATAATTTGCATTATGAACCTCACAGGGTCCTTGTGATGACACAGGGCTCCAGGCAAATATCCCAGGCTTCCATCCCAAAGTTTTCAAGAATGTCACCTATCTTCACTCAAAGAACTCACCAGCTCTTGGAACAATTTGTTTTCTCCATGGAAATTTTTTTTGAGCAATAATTTGGCCCCACAGAAAAGGCCAAAAAAAGGAAAACAAACAACTATTTCAAGAGATCTTTCAAAGTATTGCATCCCAAGATGTCTACTTTCCTATTTTCTATCTCCTAGTTCTTAGAAATTCAAAATCAATGTGCTAAGGTTTTTTTAGATGCTTTCTCACATCCCCCAAATGTCTGTTTCCAGGCTGTGCTGCCATGTGACTTTCTTCAGCATTTACCTATGCTTGTCAGCTTGTGAGCATTAAAAAGTCAACTCTAAACACAGAATGACCCCTTCCTCCCAGTCTGTGATGACTAATGCATTATGTCCTTACAGTAAAACAGCTTTATTATAACAGTTGTATTGTGGTTTTGCCATTTTCTCTCTCTGTGTGTCCTTAGGGTAATCGAGAAGTGAAGCCAGATAAGACACAGGGCTAAGATAGATGCTGATTTTGGCCCCCATTTATATCAGAGTGACCCCATGTTTCTATTATTTTTCTGTGTTATCACAGTATTTAGGAGCTGCTGGCATGGAACAGCTGCCACACTGCTATGACACTGGAAAGATTTATTTATTTTTTTTAAGTGTTTCCTCATTTAAAGGATTTACAGCCTGAGACACTACAAGGGCAGACAGACAGACAGCATGGAGGAACCAAGAGACAAACAGATAAGCCATTTTCCAGCAATAAGCTGCCAAATTTGCCGGGTGTCTCATATCAGCCCACAGCACAAGTCCCACTTCACCCAGCACTGCCTGGTCAGACCGAAATGTACGCCAAGTCCACACATCACGTCTCTATCAGGCACAGTCTCTTCTTCCAAACAAGCCTGATGAACTGCTGTGATTTTTGCCAGTGAATCAGAGCTTTGGAAATGTCATCCCTGGAGGCTGTTTTTTCTGGGTAGGAAAGCAGGGACATCGCTTCCTAAGGTCCGTGCCTCCAGTGTAACTGTGGGCCTGAGGAGGTGTTCCTGTGGCTGGGTGATGTGAAGGCTGCTCTTCACCTCCTGCCATGGGTTGTGCCACTGCCACCTCCTCTCTGCTGTCAGGAGCAAGGGCTATGGAGCAACCACCTGAGCATCAGAGAGCCCCAGCGGTGCTGGAAAGGACATCTGCGACAGAGTGGTGACTCCTGTGATATTTCCCTTGCTCTTCAGGCAGCAGGGAGGATGATGTCAGGCAGAGGGGATGAGATCAGGCTCATCCTTAACTGCCACCACTCAGGTTAAGCTGAAAGGGACAGCCAAGACATGGTCCTTCAAAACCCAGCTTTGAGACATTAACAAGTCTCCAGCAGGAAGCGCATTTAGCCATGCTCTTGTTTGATGGGCGATAGTGAGCCTCAAGCAAGCATACAGAATAGCGTGCATATGGATATTTCTCCCCTGCTCTCCAGGCAGCTGAAGTGAAATGCACTAAGAACTGCTGTGCTAAAGTCTCGGTGTCAGCCATCGCTTGCGAAAGGTCACCCTAACTGAAGCAGCTGGTTGGATCCCCTGTGTGGTTGTGCTGTTTGTTCTGTGTGGAGAGAAGTATCTGCTGCAGAGAAGGAATTTTGCTTTTCAAGGTCTTTCCGATGCCAAATTGATTGTCATTTTCCTCATTGATATCTGCAGTTTACTCCACACAGGATCACTGTCAGCCTCATTTTCTTTGCTTTTACATCCATGCAACTGGGAAAACAACTCCAGTACAAAAGGTAACTGTGTAAAGACAGAACAGAAAGGCCACTAAAAGTGAGAGCAGGCTTTGAATAGGCTCCACCTTGGAAATCTTTTCAGCTGTTTTGCAGGCTGACCCAGCATTTCTTTTTTCAAAGATTTCTTTTTTTCCATCCAGTAATTTATTCCACCAGAATCCTGAACAGGCTGTACTTGCCCTCATGCAAACCAATAAGGAAGATTTCAGTCTCTGTAGCAGAACAATTTGGCAGGAGGAGACAGGCCGGGTTTCTCTGACAGATGCAAATATTTACACCAGACAGCAAACATGTCACAGGGTCAAGCAACAGAGCAGCTGCAATACCAGCATAAAGCCACATAACGTTCTCTTTGGCTCCAGGTTCACATAATTGATTGAATCAGCAGATAATCAGTTACACTAAACACGCACTAAATCTTCTCTTTGTCAGCAAAGATGTAGCTTCTTATAGAGAGAGACATTCAAAGGATAAGATAAAGCTATTTCCCAGAGTCATGTGTAAATACAAACGTGATTATTTAAAGCATGCCTTGCACACATTTCCACCAGCCACTGTGGCCTACGGCCCAAACCAGGATACTCATAACTTGATTTTCTCCACAAATTTCATTGAATAAAGGTAAGAAAATTTTGTAGCACAAGTCTGGGAAGGGATGTTCCCAGCTGTGACACCTGATCCAAGCCGGCTGCCTGGGCTCCCTGTTCTCTTAATGGAAAGAGGTGTGTTTAGGTCATGGACTGTCATCTTGTCCTATTTTAGCTAAATTGGGATGAAATGAGTCAGGTCCTCAAAACATCTGTTTCTCTCCTCTGATAATACAAGATGTTGAGACAAATAGCACACTTGTAAGCATATATATTGTAGAGACTACATTGGGTCAGATGATTTCCCTGCTCAGCATCCAAATGAGCTCAATAAGCACTGGTAATAAAAACCTGACAGAGAAGTTACCAAGCTTCCAGCTTTGATCAAAATACTGAATTTCTGTAGACATCTGTCTTCCTGTTTGGCTTATTCCCCAAGTCTCATTCCACCTGCTTGTCCAAGTTTCTGCTCTTGTCTATCCTGCCTTTCTGCTAAAAAACATCTCCTCCGTGCTAAACCCCTGCATGTATTTGGTGAGCCTTCAATCCTGGCTTACACATCTTGAGAACTCATTCCTGCCATGTTCTCCATAGCAACACTTGATTTCTTCAGAAAAAAAATTGAAACCTTTTTCATTGTTGTGTCTTTTTCCTGACAGCTTCCAAGCAGCAGACAACTTGTAGTCCTAGGGTATGACATTCCTAGGACACACACCACCATTGTAGAAATGCCTGGAAGACCTTCAAGATGCATTCAGCACAGAAGTAACATATGTTAACAACCAGACTGAGCTGACTGTAACACTGCTGAATCTGGGCCGTTTTATAGAAGGTAGTAGAGATACCTGTCTTGAGCACTTTTGCTCTGATGCTTTTTAGGAAATACCTCTTCAGAAGAAGGTGCCAAGTGAAACAGTACTTTTGGGGCACCCCTAGAAAAGGACACTGCATTTCTTATGACTCTGGAGTGTAGTTAAATGCTGGAATTTCTTTTCACCTCCTGAAACAGCTCTGCACAAATTGTAAAAATGGAGCACAAAAAATTCCTTCAAAATGAACTGACTTCTGAGAGGGGAGGATTGGTGTGAGCGATTATGGGATTCTGCTTGGCTGGAGAAGTGTGCTGAAATTGGACTTTGCATGCAGATCAAGGAGATCACATCCATGCAAAGCTATGCACTTGTACCCAGAAGCCTTTCTTTATATTCATATATATCCCCCAAACTTCACTCCTCTTCAATATTTATTTAGCTCCTTCTATTGAAGAGTTATTCCTCTGTAAACCAACGTTGATGTGAGCTTAGATGGAAGGAAAAGGGGATGAAAGACCCCACTTTGCAAGTTCATAGATAACAGGAGGCCTAAAGGTTGCTTTTGAACCTGTATCTCTATCTCCACAGCCACTTGCCTTACCTGCAAAAGCCACTACAGTAAGACAAATACACTATGAGATCAGCTGAGGGCTTTTCAGTGATGCTGGGATGAATCTGTGTTTCAGATTTTGAGGACAGCTTTGTGGGATGCTGTACCCCTTTAATGTACGATAGCCCTCCCACTAATGATGATACTTTCCTCCTTGGAGAGCTAAGAAATAAAAAGAAATCCAAAACTGTGTAGTCTCTATTGTGCTTCAGTGGGAGAAGGGAGGGTGCCAGCTGATGCTGGCCCACAACATTTTTCTTTTGCTGGTTAATCATTTGAGCATTTCCAATAGGAATAATAGTGTAAAAGGACGTCATGTTTTAAAAAAGAAACCCCAGAGTTTAAATGTATGGTTCAACATAAATAAGTCATGAGCAGAGAAGCTCATTTCAAATTCATGGAGAGGTAAATGAAAGGAAGATGGAAAAGAATCTGCCTTTATGCAATAAGCTTCACATCTCTCTCAGGTGAAAACCCCTGGTGACTTCAATGGAATTGCACCAGGGATGGATTTGGTCCCATATATTTGCCTTAAAGAGTCTGTGTGCCCCAAAGCAACAGGCCGTCTCTGAGGAAGTGATAACAGCTCTGATGTGCACAATGAGGAGGGTTGGTACTTCGCCTTCTGAATTAACCAAGTAACATGATGCACTAGCAGTGCAGGAGAGGACTCTGGAGAAGGCAGATTTGCAGAGGGATGCTCCATTTTATAGGAGCAATTTGCATTCAACAGCAGCCATGAGCTACGTTGCCTGTCTCACTATTTCCCTCACATCCGGAGATGAAACCAGAACAACTGAAATTGAACAGTCCACAGACTTGAGTTTGGGTCACGAGTGATTCCTTCTTCTGTCCCAGGTTTGCTCCTGGTAGGAGGGTGAGAGCCCACTGGGATGACAGAGCTGGCATGGCAACCCAGTAAAGCCAGACTGACAGTCTTTTTCCCAAGCAACCTGACCAATCTCTCCCACTTTCTCTGGGTTGTCTCCCACCTTTCACATGCCTGGCTTTTTCTGCTGTTACTTCAGTTTATGATATCATAGAATGGCTTAGGCTGGAAGGGACCTTAGAGATCATCTAATCCAATCTCCCTGCCATGGGCTGGGACACCTCTCAACTAGACTAGGTTGCTCAAGGCCTCATCCAACCTGGCCTTGAACACCTCCAGGGAGGGGGCATGTGTTGTAATGCAACTTGAGAAGAATGGACATGTGGTCCATCCAGACTCAGTATTGCCTTTGACATGTCTGGGCTTGCCCCAATATAATCAGGCCTGAGGGGCGAGCGGAGACATGTCAAGGCAGAGCAGGCTTGCAGGAGCAGTAAGCTGAGGCCTGCTAGAACAAGACAGAAACTGCGAGAATATCAACAACAGAAGAAACTGTGAGAACATCAAC
>JAAGNO010011881.1:0-11103 GCA_033439905.1 Ceryle rudis
TGAAGCTCTGCTGTAGGGTCTTGTCTGACCATCAGCTCCCAGTTAAGAAACAATCAAGATTATTTTGAGAACTCTACGTAATTCTGTCTCCAGATCTCTCTGTCTCTCTCTTATTCCTCTGTTATGAGTTAACCTCTTTAGCGCAATGCAACCCTGCAAATATAAACCAGAAAACAATTAGCAAAAATAATAAAAATGAAGCCTAATTTAAAGCAATACCACTAACAAACACAATACGGTGTGGTGCGTCATGGCTGCTTAAGAAGAAGCTCTTAGATCTGCTTGTGGCTCCTTGGCATGCTGTGAAAGGCTGACACTGAACTTCTGGGCTGAAAAATAGGCTTTTCCCTCCAGTTGACCTGATGTTGGCTGAATTGCAGTTGCGTGAATGGAAAATTGAGTTTGGGATTAGACAGTTACAACGTCGTTCTTTGTTGGAAAAGCCAGTCCTCGTTAATATTCATCAGCTTACCTCTCACATGCTTTTTAGAATATTTTTTTTTTTTATTTACCTCGAAACTCAAAAGTACACCTTGAAAAATTTGGGGAAAGCAATGTTTTGCCATTTCTTGTTTGTTTGTTTTTTAAAGAAAAGTAACTTGATTTTTTTGTTGACAAAATTTTCTGTTGAAATTTGCTGTTGCGACATCTGATTCAAACATAACAGGGGCCCATCAGAGGCATCACCTCTGGTCTTCAAGGGCAGAGCTGATGTCAATCCAAATGAGTAACTGCTTTGCTCGGATGGATCTAACTAAAGGTCAGTGGTGCCTTAAACAAAGCAAAACCCAGACCTGTTATTGTTACTGTAGACAGGGGGGTTTTTTAAAGGCCCGATTCTAAATGAATTGAATTATTAAGCAGTTTTCCACACACCTAGCTTCTTCCAAAAATACATCTAGAAAGCACACACCACTCCAGAAATAACGCATCTTTTGCACCTGGTTTTGAGGCCAGGTTCTTTAGGATCAGGATTTCCACTGAGCTGGGCTGCTGTGGTCACTCCTTGCTGAGAGGACAAATCAAGGGTCTAAAGGATGGGCAAAAAAGGTTTATTTTTTTTCTCCCCTTTCCTCTAAAACTTGCTGAAAATGGACTTTCAGTAACAACCACACAGATCCTTGTTTGACATGGGGGAGGTCCATGTGATGTGCCCCTGGCTCTCTAGCCATCCTTCTGGAGACACCAGGTTGGAAGGGACAGAGGGTTTCTTTGGCAGATGGCAAGAAGGACTTCTGTCCCATTTGTTCCCTCTCCTGCACACGGTATTTTGCAGGATAAAGGGCTTTGCTAATGGAGGGGCAGAGCAGAGAGGATAAACACACGCAGGCAGTGACAAGTGAGCGGAGGGGTTCCAACGGTTCTTGGCGACAAGAGAAATAAAGATGTTCCTTCTCCCTTCATAAGCCCCAGATCCTCTCAGGATAAAGATGCTGCTTAGAGCAAGCACAGTGACTATTCCAATTTCACTTTGAAAACTCCAAAGGCACCATGTGGTGACAATGTCAGAACGAACATGCCTTGTGCAGGGCAAGCCAGCCGTGAAAGCGTGAGGCGCGTTCCAGGCGGAGCAGGCATGGGGCCACAGAAACGATAGGAAGGATGCCAAGGCATCAGGAACCAAAAGCTCCTGTCCGCAGCAAGCTCCAACACAGCATGAGGAAGCAACATCACAGGCACCTAAATAGCTTCCAGTTCCGGTAGCCAACGTCCCTGTTGGAGAGATCATTCCTCCTCTGACTTTGAGGCTGTGAGTACACGGCAGTCAAAACTGGAAGATTGTCCTGCCAAAGGCTGGTCTTCAACTTGTGTTGGGTGCCTGCTGAATGAGACATTTCCTTGTAAGAGGTCAAGTGAAAAAAAGCATCACGCTGACTTCTAGCATTGGTCAGCTTTCAAAGGAGAGGGCATTTAAAGAGCCATTTGTTTATAGGAAGATCCCATGTGAAGTCATTGAGAAAGAAGTGGTGCTGGAATGGATGGAGGGGCTTCTCTTAAGAATTTCTGCCTTCGGTGTGACACTGCTGGGCTCAGCCATTTGTCCGTTTGCAGCCTGGTAGTGAGGCTCCAATCTTACTCCCTTATTTTAATGGTTCCAGTTTTGTTAACTACCACCTAAGATGGGTCTGAGGAAACCAGTGGCATCCCTGCTTTGACTCTGCAGTCCCTGGGCTGGGTATTTCTTTATGCCCCCAGAGTAACCTTCATTCTATAGGCAGGTTTCCTAACTTCTTGTTGCCCTCCCAGTCAGGCACTTCCCTTTCACCTTGAGTGCCTCACCTCAAACTCATTCCCTAGGAAAGCCATAGAGGTCAGCAGTTGTGTTGCAGAAATATCCCCATAACAATCAGTAAAAGAACTGTTCCAGGCAGAAGTAACACAACCCAGTATAAGGACCACAGACTCATTAAGGTTGGAAACGACCTTCAAGATCGTCAAGTCCAACCGTCTACTAAATATTCTCATGACCACTAAGCCATGTCCTGAAGGGCCACAGCTGGATGTTTTTTGAAGCTCTTCAGGGTTGGTGACTCCACCCCCTCCCTGGGCAGCCCGTTTCAAGGCCTCACCACTCTCTCAGTAAAAAAATATTTCCTAATATCCAAGCTAAACCTCCCCTGCTGCAACTTAAGCCCTTTTCCTCTTGTCCTATCACTGGTCACCTGGGAGAAGAGACCAACACCCACCTCACTACAACCTCCCTTCACATAAGTAACAGACAGTTTGAAAGGATCAGTATATGAGGACAGCACAAAGGCTGGATGAAGGCCATGGAATAGAAGTCATAGAATCATTTTGGTTGGAAAAGAAGATCATCAAGTCCAACCATTAACCCAGCACTGCCAGGTCTCAGTTCTTTCCCCAGCAGGGCAAAATGCACATGGGCCAAAATGCAACCCAGGTCAGGAGAAGCTGATGACTATTGGCACTGGAGGGGTAATTGGGGACTCATGTGGCATTAGCACATCCTCAGCATTCATTTCGTCACGTGAGGTTTGTTTTTCTTTCTCTTTAGTGCTGCTGCTGAACCACACCAAGAAAAAGAGGCAGAGGAGTGAGAGAGGAGAGGAGACAAAGACCTGTCCCATCCTGGTAACAGCTCAGGGACGGAGGAACTGATGCTCTTGCAGCTCTGCATAAAGATCTTCTGTTTCTGGCCACTGCTCTGGCATCTTCCCCAAACCCTCTCTTGAAACAGGTAACTAAAACCATGGAAGAGCTTGTTCTTTTTCTTGGGAGACCTTAACCATGTAAGAATATATGAGGCAAGGTCAAGAGAAAACACACAGCAGAGTGAGGAGCTGTTTCTGTTTTCTAAATCACAGTGCAGTGGCACAAGAGCTTTTGAGAGGGGTCGCCAGAGGCCATTTATGCAGCTTATGTGGCATTTTACTTAGCTGACGTGGCCTGCTTGCAGCTCTTGTGCTAGTCCCACTTGCTGGTGGCCAGGGTCATCTCATATAATGCACAAACATGTTAAAAAACACCGTGGTGTGGAATGGCGGGGGCGTAAACCTGTTATGAGACGTGCTTATTGCCTCTGAAGTTTCAGGCAGGCTTTGCCATTGTCACGTCATAAAATGAAGTGGCAAAGGAGAAATTCTGTTGTATGTTAAATGCCCTGGTGAAAGCAGTATTTATGGACCTGTGTTTTGGGACACTAAAATGGATGATAAAGAGAAGATTCCTAGAGTTTGCTGTACTGTCCTTTCCTTACACATACTCATTAAAAAAACTTTCCCTTCCAGGGCATGATTCTCCTGCTATGTCTCAAATCTTTCATTCCTTCTTCTTTTCTAAATCCCAGAATATGTGTCTCTAACCCCCCTACAAACCCTAAAATCCTCCAGCTTTCGGGGCTTTTATTCCCACAGCTTTGTGGAGTTTGACATCAAAGAGCTGCAGTCCAGATAAAGGAGACCTGCTCCCGCGGTGCTGGACCTCTCCCTTCCCTGTCGTCACCGGTCCAGAGCCATCTCCCAGGGTGTAGGACTTCTGCACAGATGACAATTCACGGCCCTCTGTTACCTCATCTTTTGGCAAGTTTGTGCCTCGATAACCCAGGTCTAACCCACTGGGGCTGTCGCTGGTTTATTGCCCAGCGGTTCTGCTCTGTATGAGATGCAGAGTAAACGTTGCAGGCTACAGCTGGACTTGAGATTCGAAATGAAAATAACGTACAACGAGGTCAGAAGGCAGCCAGCGATGTGATTCTCACCTTGCTATTCCTCCCATCATTTTAGATACGTTTGGCCCAGCCTTAGGACATGTAGATAGAGCAGACAACCTCCCCAAATCATCCCATCCAGTCTTACTTTTTGTTATTATTCCTTTAACGCAACCAGAATGAAATGCCTCACGCCTGTAGCGCTCCCATATTGGGGTTTGATTAGCATTTGTACGTATCTAATATCCAGATTTACCTCTGCTCTTACAGGCTCAGAGGGGAACTGTCTTGTCTTACTTGGTGTTTCCATGTACTTCAAGTCTGGATGACAGAATTTCTTTTCTTTTTCTTTTTCTTTTTTTTTCTTTTTTCAGCTAAGTGTTGAATAAAGGATTACATCTGATTAGTCTATGACACCTTCTGAACAGCATTTCCCCTCACTCCCTTTGCTCCTTCTGATGCCTTCACTTTGATTTACATAGCAAATGAAAAAGTAATAAATCCCAGCTGCTGTTAGTCTGAGATTTGGTATTTGAGCGGCATGACAATTACATTGCTGGAAATTCTGGCCCCACCACCTCCCCGTTTCAACTTAGGGGGATTCCCAGGGTATCTCCTATTTTTATGTGGTCAGATCATGTTTTCAAAGATGTGTAAAGATCAGAGTTTGCCTTTCAGCCTTTCCTTAACCAATTACCCTGGTGTTATCAAACTACACACCCCGGGTGTTTGCAAAACCACTAAGATATTGCAGGTGGCTGATGGGGTGGTGTGGCAGAGGCATGTTCTGGATTTCACCTGCCAGCATGAGAATAGACAGTTGGGTAGTAAAAGAGGTGCCCCAGCAAAGGAGTGTGGAGTGGGAAGGAGGAAACAACTCTAGAGAAGTCAGGGCAGAGGCTTGTGGACTTAGCTCATGTGGCTGCACAAGCCTTGCAGTATTTGTGCCTGTTGTTCATAGGATCGTTTTGGTTGAAAGAGACCTTTAAGATCATCAAGTCTGGCTGTTAACCCGACACTGCCAAACCCACCACTTCAGTACCTGATCTACATGGCTTTTCAGTGCCTCCAGGGGTCACAGGGACTCCACCCCTGCCCTGGGCAGCCTGGCACAGACCTGGACAGCCCTGGAGGGGAAGAAATTGTTCCTCAGCTCCAACCTAAACCTCCCCTGGGGGCAACTTGAGGCCATTTTCTCTTGTCTTATCACTTGTTCCCTGTGAGCAGAGCCTGACCCTCCCCCTGGCTCCAGCCTCCTCCCAGGGAGCTGTCGAGAGCCAGAAGGTCTCCCCTGGGCCTCCTTCTCTCCAGGCTCAACAAGCCCAGATCCCTCAGCTGCTCCTCACCAGACTTGTGCTCTAGACCCATTTTCTTCAAGTCCCAGGTCCTGTCCCCAAGGGAGTACAATGTTAAGTGCAGTCTAATGTTGTCTGGTCTGTAAGGGTGATTATTTATGCTGCTGGATGCAATGGGCTGCTGGCTTGTGGATTAAAGACAGCAGGATAAGAGATGTTGGTCAGAGAAGCTGAATGCACAAAGTGCATTAAGTGCAGTGAAGAGTTCAGGAGGTGTGGGGGAATTTATAAATTTACATATGGAGAAAAATAATAAAATCAATCTCAGTATTCTTCCAAAATTCAGAGCTGTAACAGAAAGATAATCCAGTTATTTACTTAAAGAAAGGTGTCCTCTGGGATTTGGAAACTGATGTAGGAATTCAGGATATCTGGGGCTGTGTTCCCTTAACCAGATAAGGGTCACAGCTTTGGTTCAAGAAGAGATACTAAAGCAATCTGGAGCGAAAGCCATGTAAATATACCTGTTGTGTTGCTGCCCAAATGCCCATGCCAGAGAGACTGAGAGGCTTTCAGACAGTGTGCATCTGAGCAGCTCTGTCTAAACCAGACAGTTCATGGAACTGAAGCCCTTGGAACTAAGGGTCTCACACTGAATGATTTGCAGAGACCATGAAAAGCATTTCTGCCAAGGAGGAGAGATGGCAAACCAGCTTTGACGTGCACCAGCCAACGCTGCCAATGGGCAAAGCCACTGAGGGGAGGCAGCACACAAGTGACAAGTCAAAAGGTTGGTTCCTCAACAGGCCTGAGCAGCTGTCAATGAATTTAATACCGAAAAGAAACAGTCTGGGGTTTGGTTTGGTTTTATTGTTTGGTTGTTTTTTTTTTTCCTCTCATGTTTTTCCTTCACATCTGCTACAGAGGTTGTCATACTTCCCAGTCGTAGCAACTGCTTTCTGTTCAGTCAGAAAGTTTGGCAGATAGATTAATGTGGAAGTTTCTTGCAAAGATGATCCAGTATTTACTCTGTTATGACTGAAAAAGCTCCAAATGGAGCTATAATCCATAAAATAGGTCTTGAAAGACATTATTATAAATTCAAATGATGTCCTGAAACGCCAGGCTACAAATGAAGCCTTTAAGGGAGGGAGGTGAAACCTAAAGCTGGTGTTAGCATGCAGCACGGTGGGCTGGTTTGTGACAGAGCAATTGCCAGGATTTTCCTGAAATAACTGAAAGACGCTGCTTCTAAAGAGGATCTATTTGCAATGGAGATGCCCTGACCCAGGTAACAGCAGCACCATCACCTGCTGCTCACCGAGAGAGTGAGTAAGTCAAGCGCTAATGAGTCTTGCTATTAAATACCTCCCTTATGTCTCATATTTATATAGTACTGGGATATATATCTGTATAATATACCATAATATATGTATATAATGAACTGCAGGAGACAGCCTGGCGTCTGGCAGCATCGCCAAGTATTTATCCATACCGGGGAGTTTGGAGCCCCTAATGAAGCTGCACAAGCCAGTAGCCTGAGGACATGTGGAGGACTGAGTGAGGACACAGTCTACTCACCAAACCAAGTCCCTGCTCCTCAACATCTCCCCCCAGGACCTTGATGTGGGTCTGTGGGCAGGAGTTAGTCAAGAAAGCAGATCTGGGCGAGACCTTCCCTCTCACTGGTGAGTCTCCATGTTTTTGTAAGGCAGTTTAATTCATGCATTGAAGTATGGTGGACTGGGAGGACTGGTGTACTGGTGTTCAGAGAATTACTCATGAATGTCTTGGTAGTACTTGTGTGCCACGTTCAAGTTAGTGTGATTGGTAAATGAAAATCTTGTCTAAATAGTACAGACCACTAAGGGTCCTTCAAATGGGATTCAGGCAATTGAGTTCCCTCTCCAAATCTCTGTGTAATTTATACTTCAGCCCAGACTCTGAGCGCTGGTGCCAAAGGGGACATCAGCAGGGACATAGTTCAGTAGCATCTGGACAACCAAATCAAAGGCCAAATTCTTCACTGGCTGCAGACACTAAAGTGCCAGTGATCTGAGTTAGGATGGACTTGGCAGCTGAGACAGGAAACAAGTACAAAGTCAGAGCAAGCCGAGGACTGTAGAAGTCAACAGATGCAAGAGCAGAAACAGCAGCCTTAGAGAATATGCAGAGGCCAGACAGGCCAAAAGATGGGCTGGTGTCCCGTTCAAGAAACAGCAACCAGTTTCCAACTCCCCACACTCAGAGGTCAGTTATTGTACTAGTGTTTTGCACGGCTGATGCACGGAGTAGCAACCACGCTGAATCTTGGGCTGGATCCCATCTTGCTAAGCTCATCTGAGCATCATTTGCTGTGGAGACAGGGCTGCTGCCAGCAGTGGGGCTGAGCACATTGCCTGGGGTTGGCAGGATGAAATCTGGCAGCCTCAGGCAGATGTGGCTGCTCTCCCCGACACGAGGTCGCTGTGCATCGCCTAGATGTAGAAAGCCTCCCTCAGCTGATGCGCGGCCTCTCTCCCCACTCTCCTGCACGTGTAACTCAAAAGGCAGTCAAATGATATTCCAGCCAGAAGAGAAAGAGAACCTCTGGGTGCTCGTTTGCTGGCACTCGGGTCTCCCCTGCACAGCTTGCTGGCACCACACCACCGGCAACTCGTGGCAGTTGGTTTACCGCTCGTGAAAAGCACGCGGTTGTTTTACGGGCCAGGGCGCTTGCGTAGGTTTATTCCTCTGCCCTGAGGAATAAATTGTGTGAGGCAAGCACACGCACAAACAACCCAGAAAAAAAATAGTGTTTGAAGAATTCTGGCCACCCATCGATGAGTCCAAAGCACGTGGGCAGGTAAACTGAGCGCTGCGCTCAGCTGTGTTGCCATGAAGCATCTCGAGCTCGTTGTTAACCAAGATCTGGAAATTCACTGAGTTTGGCTTTACTTAAGAATTCCTTCAACTTTCTGAGTTAATGCTGGAGCCTTATTTTAGCAAAGTTGGATTTGTGGGCTGTAGCTATAGGGGGATTTATAAGGGAAAGGCACACAACAGCTGCATCAGCTTGCAGAAACCTGCGTTCATCCTGCATTAAGCTAATGAAGGCAGTTCTTTTGACTTCTGACAAGAGGCATCAAAGTGAAGCCACCACGTAGATTTTTGCAGTGCTCATTCTTCTTCTGCATTGCCATGGCCCAGGTGGCAATTCCGTTGTGTCAGGCACTGTACAAATTCATAACAATAAAATTCCTGTGACCTGAAGAAGGCAAGATGGATTTCTCTTGCCTTGTATTGTCACCTACCACCACCTGTCCCCCCAGTCCATGCTAATAACCCCTATTAGTAGTCCATGCATGCCACTGAAAGGTCAAAGAGAGAGGAGAGGGAGAGGGAGAGGAGAGGAGAATCAAGTCCCTGGGAAGTTCTCTGGGGTAAGAAGGATCAGAACTAAGGTGCTGGGGATCTGGGCAGAAAAGTTCAGGAAGGTGCAAACCTGTAGGAGGAAATAAGAGTAACAGAGCTGTTGGGAAAAGGGAGAACAGGGAGAAAAGGTGGCTGAGAAGAGGATGAGGAAGATGAGAGTTAAATTAGAGTGGTGTCTTTGGCTGCAAAGGGGAGTTTGCTTCTCTTGGCAGCTGCCAGGGTAAAGGATGTTTCTTTATTCCCTGGGCAGTGCCAAGTCAATGTGGCATTTGGGAGATTTCTCTCCATTTTTCCACGTAGCCATAGACAGTTAATTAGCCCCTAAACAATTCCATGAGCTAAATGATACAATCTGGATTAAGCCAGCCAATTTGCTTCCTGCATGTTCCCCAAATTCAGTTGATGCCGTTAATGGAAAGGTGTGAATACACCAAAGAGCAGCTTTGTCTCCTAATTAAACCAAATTAAAATCTCTTTGTGTCTGGAAAGCCACCTGCTATTTCATGTTTCCTTGAGGATTCCATAAAATGCTACATACCTTCCCTTATTTTCCTTCTCCTGGAAATCCCTTCCTGGAGCGAGGGCATACTTGGAGCAGAGTCCCCAGCCAGCAGAACAAGTGTCCCCTCACCTTTGATTGAAACACTTTGGGGTTGTACACCACCAAACAACCTCCCATGCCAGTACGGAACCAGCAAAGAGCAAACCTCTGTTCTCAATGGGACCAGTTTCATAGCTCTTCTAATTCCCCGCACGCCAGCCGTGGCTCTGCAGCTTGAGATGTTCGAGTTCAGCTATTTTCAGTCTGCAAATCCCTCCGGACGGAGCTCTTACCAGATTACTCCTTTGGAGCTCTGCTCGAGCATCTTCTTTTATTAGTAATAATATAAACTCAACCAGCTGTAAACCTGCAGCCTTTGTGTATTTGTAGCACGTTAACTTGATTTGTTCTGCTTTTGATAAGACCAGAGCAGTCTCTTCTCGAGGTGCGGATCAATGAATTTTGGAGGCTTTGCAGAGCAGTTGTCAGGCTGGTTTTGTTCACACTCAGATCAATGTATTTTTGGCAGAGGTACAGCTCAAGGGGCTGCAATTCCACCAGCCAAACGCTGTGCTGAGGACTGGTTTCCTCTGGGAATTTAGCAGGAGGAAGTTTTCCATGAAAGATTTGGAGAACCGGTCACACCACTGGTCACAGAGATAAATAGGCTGAAGATTTGTCTCTTCCCTTTTGGCCTCTGTTTACCATGAGGACTTTGGGATGATTGTTTTGCTGTGCCCTGTGGGCTACCAACATGACTGCCCTGCAAGGCTTGCACAGCTGACCCTGTTGGGAGACCTCCTTAAATGACAATTAGCTGAGAGTGGCTACGCTCATCCATCCCCCCTCATATTTGGTGCACTTCAAAAATCTAAGACCACATATTTTTCAAAAAAATCACTGAAATCACTCAAGTGACATTAGCATAAAAGTGGCATAAGACCACAGGAAATCAGAGCAAGGTGGCAGTAGATTCAAAGCCAACCCATTTTCATTTTTCTCGACTTGGAAAGGTTTGCAGGAAAAGTTTGATTCCGTTGCAATTAACGTTTTCCAAGGGGAGATAAAAGTAATCACAAGAAATAGCAAAAATGGAGATGTCTATTTCACTTACCATGTCTTTTGGAGCTTTGGCTTCAAAAGCAGAACCTGTGCTGAGCTCCCTGCCCTGCTCCGCACTGCGCTCTGGGAATAGAGTGTCATGAGATATCCTCAATGAGCCACCTCTCGGAGGTCATGCTTGGAAAGGTGTCAAATGCAAACTCTGAGATCAAGTAAAGGTGAGAGCATCAGTGATACATCCCAGTACTCAAAAAAGTCACATTAGCCTGAGTCTTGCGTACAATTATGCTGGTAGGCAACAAGTTCACCATGTGCCAGCAGCGTGCTTTGTGGCCAAGAATGCCAATGGTATCCTGGGGTGCGTGAAGAAGAGTGTTGCCAGTAGGTTAAGGGAGGTTCTTCTGCCCCTCCACCCTGGTGAGGCCACCTCTGGAGTATTGTCCAGTTCTGGGCTCCCCAGTTCAGGTGAGACAAAGAACTACTGGAGGGAGGCCAGTGGAGGCTACAAAGGTGCTGAGGGGCCTGGAGCATCTCTGTGCCCAGAACAGGCTGAGAGCCCTGGGGCTGTTCAGCTGGAGCAGAGCAGCCTGAGAGGGGAGCTGAGCAATGCTGAGCAAGAGACA
>JAAGNO010011881.1:37232-57595 GCA_033439905.1 Ceryle rudis
GGCCCCATTGCAGGGGAGGTTGGCCGGGGCTCTGAGCACCCTGCTTTAGTTGCAGATGTCCCTGCTCAGTGCAGGGGGGTGGAGCAGATGACCTTGAAAGGTCTCTTTCGACCCAAACCAGTCTATGACTCTATGATTTTACCTGTTTTATCATCCTCACCATACCCATTCCCTATATCTGCCCACACCCCTCTACTTGTCTGAGCAGCTCACCCTTCCTGGATGGCTAAACACTTTTGATCCTCTTTTGCAAATCCTTTCCATTCTCTTACATCTTTTTTCCTTCCTTGAAGTACAGTGCTCAGAACATGGGGTTGCACCTCAGCATCCTGTATCCCACCTGCAGCTCTCCTGTTAATATTTCCCCAAGAGATCTGTCATTTAGCTAACAAGATCAGCAGATCTTGTTCACTTCCAGAGTTGTAGGCTGCCAATACCTGTAAATCTTTCCCAGATATTAAAAGCTGCTTTAAAACAGGAAACAAAACCTGACACTGAGGTGATGCCAGCAGTGACAACTACTAAAGACGCAGAGGTTGACTTGGACCAGCCTTTTTCCAACATTCCAGTTTTGCTATTTGAATGGAACACTGGCCACAGGTGTCCAACAGATGAAGCTGCATTTTTGCTTTGGTTAATACTGGAGGTCCTCAGTTTCTCAAGCTCATCTCCTGTTGAGACAATAAGTTATAGCTGACCATAAACGCTGTAAGCTGTTCAAGTGTTACGACTGTACGCCTGAAACACTGACAAATAAACTGATGTGGCTGCCGTTTGACTCATTAGGTCACATTTCATGTAACTTCAGGAAAGAAATAAGAAGCTACAACTGTTCTGTTCCTGCAGAAATAAAATTGTGCTGTCTCAGGAAGCGGGGTTTCACTCACAGCATCAGTTTCTGTCCAACGCGTGAAAAAGATACAAATCAGCTGAGCTGATTTGGCATTAGTTACGTGCTTAATTTTTCATACAGTAAACTGCACAGTGAATAAGAGGATGTGAAATCCCCTTTCTGTTGCCTCTCAAGTACACCAATATTCAGTCTATGCTTGCAACCACTGAAATCATAGAAATGGAACACAAAGTTATGGGTATGAACTGTAGTAAGGGAGAAAGAGATCAGCCAGTAAGGAAGCCTCCCAAAGCCAGTGGTTTAGCACTGGAGGAGGCTGGCTGGGGAGGTGGGATCATCTCCTTCCATCAGCAGAGGTATCTGAGCATGGGTCTGGGTAAGAGCAGCCAGAACAGTTTGAGAAGAGCTGAAACAGCCTTTGTACAAGGCAGGGGATGAGGTGACCTCTATCATAGCTGAAGAATTAGGCCCTTAGTTTCACCATCACTCATGTTTTTCTCTGTAAAAGGGGGACTATTCATAGCAAGCCACACTATTACCTTAAATCTGTCAAAGATTATGAGGAGCTCAGATGCTTCACGAGCAAAGGAAGGGAGGTGTATGAGCTTCTGAGGTTGATCAGCAGCCTTTTAAAACCATGATTTAAGTGACACAGCGCTGTTGAGATATAACTCAGATGCTGCTGTGCCGAGTTTCCTGCAGGGAACGGGACCTAATTCATTTATTTTTTTTCCTCTAAGCATTATCAAACACAATGTCAGAGGCAATATTTGAGAAACCCACCATAGACTGAGAGCTGTGATCTCTATTTTCCCGGGACAGCATTTGCTATGAGGTCTTTGGCCTGTATCTGTGTGGTGGATGACAAAGGACTGTCAACTCTTACTGCAAATAGGCAGCAGGGAATAATCAGTGCTGCAAAAAGCCTGCTCTTGACAGCCAAGTGTTACTGTTTCGTGTCAGCCTCCACCAGAACTGAGAGAGAGGACTGCTGACTTGATGGCGTAGCTTAAACTGGACTCCAGATCAAATAGAAACTTGGGCTGGAAACCTATTTTCTGAATTGCAAGAATGCTGGGGCATTGGCACAAGAACACTGTCCAGATCTGATTGTCAAATGTTGAGTTTCCTTGAAAAGGAATTACTCATTATTAGAAGTAATCAGAACCGCCTAGCAGCAATTTAGGGTCCAGCAACCAGAACAGGTTGCCTAGGGAAACTGTGGATGCTCCATCACTAAATGTGTTCAAGACCAGGCTGGACAGGGCTTTGAGCAGCCTGCTCTAGTGGGAGGTGTCCCTGCCCATGGCAGGGGGGTTGGAACTGGATGATCTTGAAGGTCCCTTCCAAGCCAAATTTCTTTACTTTGTGACCATGTCTTCAAGACTTAAGCATGTGAATGCAGCAAATGTTTTTCATGGCTTAATAAGTTACAAGTGATGAGCTGTGTTGAAGGACATTGATGGGCTGGATGGAGATGGCAGGGTGGGAGATACCAGCGTGGGAGACACCAGCAACTGAGAAAAAGATCCAAGGCAATGTCTTTCACAGCAGAGAGAGGTCTCCCCCATCTCCATCTTTTTTTCAGATTGCTATGATACTATTCACAAATACTTTAATACCAGGCCCAGCAGACCAGACCCCTTGGAAGTTACCCATTAAATACGGAAACTAGAAGTTTGGCCAAGTGCAACACAGCAGGTCACTGGAAAATTCAAGGGAGAATTCAGGTTTTCCTGCACCTGACCTGAATCTTCTCCTAGAAGACCTTGCAGTGTCCTGACCCCTGTTTTAAATACTGCAGAGCTCACAGAATAAGACAATCCTATTTTTAGACAAAGTTTTAAATAAATCTTTGTTGGAGCTTAAAGGTCTTGGAGCCAGAGGAAACAGCCAGGATCCTGCCTGACCTCCTCCCAGGCAGCCATGGGAGTGCTCCAGCAAACTCCTTGTTTTCTGACTGAGCTGAAACATCTCCTTTACATGATCTTCTCCACTTGGTTTAATGACTTCACATGCCTGAGAGTTCGCTACTTGCACAGGTAAATGACACCACTGGCAAATTGCTTTGTTGGTCAAAAAACTGCAGGGTTTTTTTTATTCCCTGCCAGGTTTCTCCCAGTTTCTTCTTTTGGTCTTCTCACACCTTTGGTGGCCTGGGAAGATCCCACCCGAAAAAGAAATCTTTTGTGCAGGTACTCAACAAGCAGATCAAGTCATCACTTCCACTTCTCCTGGTTAAACTAAACACAATGAGCTTATGAAGCCACTTGCTGTTTAGCCAGTTTCCCAGACTTGAAACAAAACTAAATAACTTCCCTCTTCTACATACTTGTCTCTGCCCTGCAATGTACTGTTTAAAAATCTACATACTCTGCAAGCGAGCTGGGCTGTTGTGTTTGGAGATTGCTTATTCCAGGTCATATTGTTCTCCCTGAGCAATGAACTTGTTCAGCAAGACCATCTATGGGGAGAATTTGGAATTTAAAACGAGGTGCTAGAAGTAAAAAGGGGCTGTTCTCAGCGTATCCCCAATGTGTCTGATGCTACAGAGGGATAATGCAACCTTGTATTTAACACAGCATCGGGATGTGGAGATGAAAGAGCAATTTTTACACCTCAGAAGTAATCTCCCAACTAAATGCTGGATTTGGAAATGCCCCAGGCTATAATGCAAAGGTCTTTATGGAAAAAGAAGGGCGGGCTGTCCATTTGGTATGCGTGGGAGTAAAAATTGCAGATTTCCATGGAAAAGGCAACAAAACAGTAATTTATTCAGCATGATTTCTTATTGGGAAATTGCCTATTTTTAGGCAAGAGTAACGTTCACTGTTGTGGATTTGCAGCTGCTGGTAGAGATGAGCACCTAATCATTTATATAAATATATAAATTATAGCACTGTGCCTCCCTGCATTGTTTCCTAACCACCTTTAGGACTAGCCTGAGATGAATAAATGAGTAAATATCTTGCTAATGTGGAAAGGATACTGTGTTTGTACAGTCATGAATTATTGAGTACTGATTCTTGATTTAGATATGGAGGTATTTACTTTACGTCTGGTTGGACTAAATAAACAGGGATGTTAGCGAAATGTTCAGTGAATCAAGAGTGGTTGGACTCGATGATCTTAAAGGTCTTTTCCAACCTAAAACGTTCTATGATTCCAAGAACAATTCAAGACAGCAGCACCTATAGCCCCTAAGGAATCCTGACTTCGCATCTGTGGGCTCTCTACACAACAATGGGTCTATGGGAACCTCCAAAGTTTGCCTTAGTCTGGTCCCCACTGACATGTTATCCCTTCCATAAAATGATGTAGCTCACCTTCAGTGTCCTAACAAGGACCCAGCCCTCAGCATTGCTGTACTCACAGGTACAGATCCTCAGGGATCCAGCTGAAATGAGTTCCAGTTTGCCCCTACGTATTCTTGTGCCAGCATCATTCAGGGAACTACTGGAAAGAGTCCAGCAGAGGCTACAGGGATGATTAAGGGACTGGAGCATCTTTCTTACAAAGGTTGAGAGCCCTGGGGCTGTTTAGCCTGGAGCAGAGAAGACTGAGGGGGAATATCATCAATGTTTATAAATATCTGAAGAGTGGGGGTCAAGAGAATGCAGCCAGACTCTTCTCAGTAGTGCCCAGTGACAGGACAAGGGGCAACAGGCACAAACAGGAGCCGAATGTCAGGTGGGACCGATATTCTTATGGGACAGGTATTCTTCCCTAAGCATTGGGCTTGCACAGTGTTCTGCTGCCTCTTCAAATCTGTTATTATATGTCAGCACAATGGTTGCACTGAATTACTTTTCTCTAGGCCTAAGGGTCACATGCAGTTCTTCTTGATATTCCTGCTTTACTCAGAGCTGATGATGCTCTAACAGATTTAAGGGAAACTAAGTTTAGTTCAATTTAGAGCATAGGATCCTAGAACCATAGAATGCTTTGGGTTGGAAAAGACCTTCAAGATCATCCTTTTCCAACCCCCCTGCCATGGGCAGGGACACCTCCCACTAGAGCAGGTTGCTCAAAGTCCCATCCAACCTGGCCTTGAACACTTCCAGGGATGGGGCATCCACAGCTCCTCTGGGCAACCTGTGACAGTTTCTCATCACCCTCAGTGTAAAGCGTTTCTACTTTATGTATAATCTAAATATACCCTCTTTCAGCTCCTCTGTTTGTTTCCCAGGCTGCGTGCATTGGTACAGAGACACTTCAGCTGGGCCACTGACCACATCCCCTTTTTGGAGGGGTTTGTCCTAATTCCCTTGAGCAATTCACAGATGTTTCTCTGTTGCTTCTTAATGCCTCAGCATCCCCTGGCTCCTCTCAAATGCTTCAAACTCCATCCCCTTCCCCTGTTAAATCTATTTGAAAGCTCTGTTTACAAGTCCAGCCCAGCTTGTTGCCCAGGACAACAAGCCCAGCACAGCACACCAATATAAATACTAAAATTCCCTGTGGAACTCTTCCAGTAGCCTTGTTATAAAGAAATATTTCCTCTTTTAAACCTGTTTCCTTTTTCTAGCCTCTTTCTTTCCTACTTTAGCATCAACCTACACCATTTTCTCTTCCGTCACCTTGTATCTGTTACTTTACAAAATGACTTTTTTTTTTTTTATTTAAAAACCACCAAATGAGTTTAACCCATGGCCATATCCTCTAGTCTAGAAGCAGTTTTTGCCCAGCACTAACCCTTCCTGCAGCCAAGCTTTATGATGCCTTACAGTTTTTGATTGGTTGGTAGAAAACAAATCAATTTGTGAGCTTTCTTATTGAAAGAGTAATGTGATCATTCCTATAAAAGATCGTTATCTGTGAGGAACGAGGTTATTTTGCAAAGGCCCTGATGGGTTAAGAGTAATTATCGACTAACAAACACGACTGAAATCTTGTACTGAGCAGCACGGTTGTCTTTTTCTTTTCAAGAGAATTAAATTTAAGCGATGCCATTGTGCTGAAGTGCCGAAAAAAAAAAAAGCCAAACCCCAAAAATAAACAATGCAGGGGATTCTTGAGAGCACTGAACTCCTGGTGACCTCTCCAATGACAACACTGGCACTTGGCAGTACTTGGTAGGAAAAAGCACACTGAGAATGGACCACAAGTCCAAACCTTACTGCTAAAGGCAATCCTGCATAATATGAACTTCACTCTCCCCTCAACCACCCCACTGGATTTCAGAGACATTACAGCCATGTAAAGCAATGGCCAAGTTGCCCAGTTGCCATTTCATTGACATTTAGGTACATTTGTGTGTGGGAGATGTAACAATTTCAAATGTCTCATGCTTAGGATGGATACAGAAGGCCAAACACCTGGGGCACAGCAAGTCTTCAGTGGAAGATTCTGGACCAAATCTGAATGAAAGGGCTTGCAACCAACCCCATGGCAGATTCTGAGTGATGTCATACTTTGTGTGCTTGCAAAACTAGGACTGAAGGTGCCCAAGGCCAGATCCTGCTCTCACCAATTGGCACATCCTGACTACCAAGCCCTTTTGCATCTGTCCCCAAGACATTGCTCCCTTTGGAGCAGGCACAGGAAGCACCAGGACAAGGACAAGTGGTGAGGCAAAGCACAGCTGTAGTCATAAGTGGCTTAAGCTGGAAGTGGGAGTTAATGAAGAGGGGAGACAGAGAACATACCTTGGCATTTTCCAACAAGGGGAAGAGGCGACTAATGGATTAGAAATCACATGGAGCCCTACAGTGGATTTACTTAATCTGAAAAAAAACCCCAAACCAAACCCAAAAAACCCCGCACCACAAGAAAACTCCATTAGTGTAATACATCTTTCACACAGCTGTGACAAAGCTGCAGGCTCCACGTGTGGAGGGAACAACAATTTTCCCTGCTCTGAGCATTAGTACATTAGTGTCATCTTGGATGAAGAGGGAGAAAATGAGAAATTGAAAGCATAAGGAATCTTGTTTCTCTGAAGGAACAGCCCATGGGACAGAGGTGAATCCTGCAATTCCAGCCCCGTGGGGATGCCCTTTAAAAACCACCAAAGTGCTTCCCTGGCCCTGTGCTTCCACTGTTTGCTGCTGGGGTCCTGATCCAGATCTGAATGCTTCAGGATCACTCACTGCCAGTGTTACAAGCAAGGGAAAGAAGCCCTTTTGCTTGAAGAGGGGAGTGGAGAAAACAGCACACAGAGAGGACTCCAGAAAGCTAAGCCTGTCCATGGCTTTACCCCAGGCTGGTTCCTTGGGTTCAGTGTGCTTGATACAGTACAGATTTACTTGCTGAAGTTTGCCTTGTTCACACCAAAGCCATTGCAAACCAAAATCACACCCATTGCTGCTGTCTAGCCTTGGGAGCATGCAACAGCATGGTCCTGAGCAGGCCTTGCAGGTGCCTTGCAAGGCTGAGCAGCTCAGTCCCTGCAGCACACCCGTGTCCTGAAGGTTTGGCTCTGCTGAATACATTTACACTGAATGTTCTCTGCTCTCTCTCTTCATTTTTAGCTTCTAGTATTCCAGTAGTTAAAAAATGCCACCAGGAAATGGGAGACTTAGTTCCTGCCTCTGCTCACACCTGAGTCTCCCAGGAGACAGCCAAGTCTGCAGACTACTCTAGAGAAAAGTGGGTTCAGACCCTCCTTCTGGAGCTGTGCTCCTTTGCAAAAATACTTAAGTAGACTATGAGAAAAAGGAATGTGGTCCAGGCTGGGACCATCTTGCCCAGTGGTTGCAACAGATTTCTTAGTGATGAGGAGATGCTGATGGACAGGACTACAAATCCAGCACCACACACGTGGTCCTGGGGTCTGAGTCACCGTGGGGACATAGCCCTCAACTGTCCTCTGGGCTGGAGCCTCCAAGGCAATGGGTAATTTAAGTGTCTTTGAGGGCTTTAACGTTGGGATTTGAACTCTCCCCATAGCTGGTTTTACTCTAGACAGTAAGACGACATTTCTTTTATCAGACGACATTTCTTTTATCAGAAACTAGCTACTAAAAATATAGAAACACAAGAAGAAAAGCTGACATGCTACAGGAGACAAAGAAGAAAGTCAACACCGTGAAACTAAGGGCAGACGGAGAAGAAATAAAGAAAATTAGGTACAGTTTCAGATCATTAAGTTTGCAAATAAAGGAAAACACAAGACCAACTATGATGAAAGCCTGGAGTGGTGAAAACTGGAGCATTTCTGCCAGTATCAATAAAACAAGCTCAGCTATTGTGATTTTTGACTGATCAGCTCTGAGAAGTTGCTTCAGTGACTACCACAATGGTTCCACCCCCTCAAACCATGAGAGCCCTGCTCACCACAGGGCTCTGTACATGGTCCCTCAAGGCCACTAGCGTGCATTGGCTTCGAGGAGAAGGTAAAGGCTTGTTGAATCAGTCACCCTTAGCAGCATGTTAATAGCCAGGAGTATGCGTGGGAGGTTTTCTGAGAATTATCCTGATCTACTGTTAAAAATCCTAGCTGTCTAAAGGCAGTGCCTTTCCCTTGGTCCAGCACTCATCAGGGAGGATGTGGTGGGACCAGGACAGAAGACTGGACAGGTTAAGTAATCAAAAATATGTATAGGAGGAAAAGGGTGAGCACAGCACAAGGCCTTGTATTTCTTTCCCCTGCTTAATATTCAATCCCTGCAGTTCAGATGCACCACTCTCTGATTTAATGCCGAGCTACATGCCACAGCATGACGCTGCTGACCCAGCGTGACACGAGGAGCCATAAAAGGACACTCTGACAGGATGATTATTTTCAAAAAAGGTTTTAAAGTGTGATTACAGAAATGTCAATTTTCAAAAGCTGGGCGCCTATCAAAGATGTTCTCGGTATGTTCATACATATCTATAACTTCAAAGAAAGGTTGAGAGGGTTCATATCCCTTCCTGCTTGAAAACCGGCCAAAATTGCCTTGTTAACTTAAATTACCTCCTGGGAGTCATCACAGCAGGGTTTTCTGCTTTTATCCAGCCAGAGGTTCTTAACCGATTCTTACAAAGATGGACCCAAGTTTCTCTCCTTGTGTGTCCTACAAACAGGTCACCCTGTCACCAGGGGAACCTGAGGGAGCTCCTCACACTGTCTGCTTCATCTGGAAGACTGCACCTATTGCTGACAAAAATCACCCCCTTCAGCAAAGCCCAGGACTGTGTTAGGAACTGAACAGAGCTCCAAATCATAGAATGGTAGAGGCTGGAAGGGACCTCTGGAGATGCTCTGGTGCCACCTGCTCCATCCAGCAGGGGCACCCAGAGCAGGGGGCCCAGCAGCGCAGTGTCCAGGCAGGGTTGGAATCTCTCCAGAGAAGGAGACTCCACAGCCTCTCTGGGCAGCACAGTGATGTCCCTCCATACTTGGCACTGGTGAGGCCACACCTTGAATATTGTGTTGAGGTCTGGCCCCTCACTATCAGAAGGACATAGAAGTGCTGGAGCGTGTCCAGAAAAGAGCAATGAGGCTGGTGAAGGGACTGGAGCACAAGTCCTGTGAGGAGCGATGGAGGGATCTCGGGTGGTTAGAACGGTCTGCCCAGGGCAGTGGTGGTTCACCATCTCTGGTGGCATTGAAATGGCGTGTGGACCTGGTGCTCAAGGACATGGTTTAGTGGTGAGCTTGCAGTGTTGGGTCAAAGGTTGGACTAGATGATCTTGAAAGTCTCTTTCAACCAAAGACATTCTGTGATTCTGTGAAAGGGCCCTTAAGAAAGTACACAGAAAATAAAGTGCAAGTGATGAAGAAAAAAGCTGATCATGTTAAAAAAGCATCACTTTTCTTCTTCATCCTTCTCCCCCCAAGTTCCCTGGTTTTCATTTCCTATTGTGTCCCTTTAAGAAGATGAAATACTGATGGAGAGGAAATAAGGGAGAAAACGTGGGTAAAAAATGGAACTTGAAAAAAAGTGCTGACTTAGTCTGTATGCTCTCTTGTTAAAAAAATAAATACAAAACTTGAGGAAAAATGATGTGTGCTTTTAAAAAAAACAAAACAACAAAAAAAATCCATCTCCCGTGAAACAAAGATTCTCTTCCAAGCTATTCTGCTTGGGGCCACAGTTACTGCAGTAAACCCAGTTTTCTATCAAGCTCCTCCAAAAGGTTGCTCCTGACACTGAGGACTTCAAAGGTCCTCCACATGTTGCCATCTCCAGTATTTCTCAGCAGCATGATGGCATCTGAACTGTCTTGCACTCTCCCTTCCATGGCAACAAACACTCCTTCCTCCCTGGGAACTCCTGGCCTGTGACATCTCTGCCCGCTCCAGAACTGCTCATACTTTGCACTTCTGAAATAGAGGATTTTAGCCAGTTTCCCCATCATGCCTTTTCTCTTGATGTGCATCAGTACCAAGATGGAGGCAGCATGAATTCCTGGAAAACCTAACCAGTAACTTCATTTGCTTTTGCTCTCTTTCCTTCCCAGTATCTCACACCTGCCCACTCTCCCCCAGTTCTCTCAATCCCTTCCTCTCTTACCTTTCAGGGAAGGCCAGAGAATTCATGTGGGAAATTGCACCGAAGGTAAGACTTCAGAAATCTTGGCAGATAGGTCAATAACACTGCAGCTTTTCACAAAGCCTTTCATCCTCCCTGCCAAACCAGTTGCAAAAGTCCCAATTTTTTATTAGTCAGGGTTTTAAAAGACACACGTAATACCTTGACCTTCAGTGCGTTCGCTTTCTGTGCCTACCTTGTTTAAAAGGAGCAGCTCGAGCAGGACTCTGCTGGCACAGAGGCTCTCCAATTAAGTGGACAGGATGCTGTTGGCTGCTTTGAGACTTTAAGCACAGACAATATTCTTTGCTCTGTTTGGTTCACTTTCTCCCTAATAAGTTACTGTCTTGACACTGGAAAAAAAAGCCCACCTCTGATAAACTGGTGGCTGCCAAGGTCTTCCAAGTAACACAACAGAAAACTGGAATGAACTTTAAATAATCCCTCCCCCCCCTTCCTTTTGCCAGTGCTTTTCATTATCTCTACATCTGTTGATGTGGAAAGCAGAGTCAATAGCTGAAATTAAACTGTAAATAAACTTCTTTTCAAATTTACTTGGAGTAAAAAGCTGAATTTCTGGATTCACCTCAAAAGTTTCAAAGACTTGTGCTATTACATCACCAGCTGTGGATGAACCTCAAAGTGACATAAGAAAAAATGCTGTGATGCCCTGTAGGTTACTGAATACTGGCTGGATGGGCTCGGGCCACTCATTTCCAGGGCCATTAGAGGAAGATTCTCAGCAGAAACAAAGCCACGTTAATCAAATAACCCCTGTAGAGCAACACTGATCAGGGCTAGATGAGGATCTGGTTTAGGGGGCAGGAACACCCACCAAGCAACCTCACCAGGGCCAAAGAGGGTCATTACATAGAATCCTTTTGGTTGGAAAAGGCCTTCAAGGTCATCAAGTCCAACCATTAACCCAGCACTGCCAGGGCACCACTGACCCATGGCCCTCAGCACCACAGCTCCACAGGGGGCTTGGAAACCCCTCCAGGGATCATGGGGACTCCACCCCTGACCTGGGCAGCCTGCCACAGCCCTGGACAACCCTCAAGGGCAAGAAATTGTTCCTCAGCTCCAACCTAAACCTCCCCTGGGGCCACTTCAGGACATTTCTTCCTGTCCTGTCCCTTGTTTAATGGGAGCAGAGCCTGACCCTCCCTGGCTCCAACCTCTTGTCAGGGAGCTGTCAGAGCCAGAAGGTCTCCCCTCAGCCTCCTTTGCTCCAGGCTCAACAGCCCCAGGTCCCTCAGCTGCTCCTCACCAGACTTGTGCTCTAGACCCTTCCCCAGCTCCGTTGCCCTTTGGACATGCTCCAGCATTTACTTCTCAGGCACAGTTTGGTCAGCAGGTGGGTGTAAAGAGCCAGAAAGGAGATCAAAGTTCTGCTGCATGTTGGCTCCAGTAGCAGGAGTATTTGTATTTCAAAAATATTGATGCTAGTTCCACGCTGGTCCAAATCCAGCATGGTGGCCCCTCTTGCTGCCACCAAAAAGTTAGAAGGGGCTGAGCTGATAATATTGTTCTGATTGCTGAGAGCAGAGCTTTGCCTCACCCCACCCCAGCGTGGCTGACACTTGTGTTACTGATTTCTTCTGCCCTTTTGTGAAAGCAGATAAAACATAGAATAATTGCAGTCTACAGGTCTGTAATTGGGAGGACTGAAAGGAGAAATTGGAGCAAATTAAATGAAAAGGCTCATTTTTCTTAGACACAAAAAGAAATAATAAGTATGCAAGTGCCTGTTTTCCATAAAAAAGTCATTTACAGCCTTTTTCAGAAGGGATTTGTGTGAGCAGGACACACATGTATATAATAGAGACAAATTAAACTCCCCAGACTCAGTGGTGGCTCTGCACAACATTGCAACGTGAAGGAGAAATACTTGGAGATGCACTCAATGAGACCCTGTTTGTAGAAGCCGTATCTCATACATTTGAGCATCTAATTCTCTCAAACTCCTTCCAAAATCACAGCCTAGATGAAGGAACAGGTTTTCTTCACAGCTGGTTTGGCTGGGTGCAACTTTCTGCTCCAAGCATCTTGCAGCCAAGCCCAGCACAGACCTGTTTCATCTGCCCCTCGGTGGGTGATGTGAAATTTGCACACGTGGTACTGCATTGTCCAGTGACATCAGTGCTGTATCAGCTGGCACCGTGATTACTTCAGCACCTTTATTAAAGGCCTTTCATTACCTTGCTGATAGGGCAAGAGGAAAGGTCCTCAAGCTGCCCCAGGGAGGTTTAGGTTGGAGCTGAGGAACAATTTCTTCCCCTTCAGGGCTGTCCCAGGCTGCCCAGGGCAGGGGTGGAGTCCCTGTGATACCTGGAGGGGCTTCAAAGCCCCACATGGAGCTGTGGTGCTGAGGGCCATGGGTCAGTGGTGCCCTGGCAGTGCTGGGTTAACACTTGAACTCCATGACCTTAAAGTTCTCTTCCAATCAAAACAATTCTACAATACTATGACTTCTCAGAGAGAAGAGCCCTTTCCAGCCTGGAATCGGCAATTCCTTATATTTCATCCTACACCTCCTGAAGCCCAGTTATTCCAGCCAGGTTTGGCTCTGGACAGGCTAGCTTGCTGCAACAGGCTGTACAAGTGAGAACAAGTCCTCCTTTTCACTCTGCTTTTGTTTAGAGACAATTCTCCAAATGCCAAATTCACCTGCTAACTCTTTACATGGTACCTGGCTGCCTGGAGAACAGCCTCAGCACAGCTCACAGCTTGTCCCCTGCATCCACAGACACAAGAAGGGGTAAGAGAAGCAAGGAGGTTGCTTTACTTGCTCTCTGCGTTACCAGGATTGTTTCAGGTTTCCTTAAGCAAGGAGAAAAATGAAGCACAGCAGAAAACAGAAAAAGAGACACTAACCTTCTGCCCACAAAGTCTTCTTCTTGCATCCTTTTCCAGGTTTCCAAGCTTTCAGTCTCTGGATGTCAGCTGGAGGTTGTGAAGGTATCTGGTGGAGGAAACATTCCTACCTAAGCTCCCTAATAGGGACAAGTACCCAATCTCTGGCAGAACAACACTAAAATACCCTACCACGGATCTTCCTCATTCCATTCTTTGGATCTCTTTTTTCATATTCTTTTGATTTACAGATATCTTCTTGGAAACCTTATCATGGCTCTGTCTGCTCTTTATGAAATCTAACTGCAACAACTGATTAACAGACTTTTGGATAGACCTTTCTTATGTTCAGTCTTGAAGTGAAAGCCAGAAAACCACACTGCTACTCAGGGCTTCTTCCAAGGAGCTTAAATAACAGATCTACTCAGTAGTATTTCTTATTAGCACTTTCACCTGTGGTCCCTTAATTGTTGTGAAGATCCAGAATGCTTAATAGGGATATTGAGAACAGCCTACAAGGGTAGGCAGTGTTAACACTGCAGGGAAGTGTCTCCATAGGGTGCAAATTCCCCATAAGGCAAAGCAGCTGGTGCTGGAAGATTCAAGGTTGTGTTTCCTCACTGGGCACACGCAGCAGCTGCAGAGCCCCAGAACCTCCCACTGGTGTGTTGTTCCTCATGTTGCTAATAATTAAGTATATTTACCCATTTCTGGCTGTTTCATTTCTAGACACTCAGCTGTGCAACCAAAACCAAAAAACCAAACAGTAAATCAGAGACACGAAAATCCCTCTTTTTTTTTAGATTGTGGATGTGTTGAGTGATGGGCTTTATCAAGGAGAGAGAACACAGACTCTTGGAGTCAGATAAATCAATGGTCCTGAAAGGAATAACAATTCCGTGACACTCAAAATGTCTATTGCATGGACTGAATGAGACCTTATTGAAGCCTTCCAGTACTTAAAGGGGGCCTATAAGGGGACAATCTTTTTAGCAGGGCCTGTTTTGACAGGACAAGGGGTGATGGTTTGAAACTGAAGGAGGGTGGATTTAGACTGGGTATAAGGAAGACATTTTTTACAGTGAGGGTGGTGACATGCTGGCACAGGCTGCCCAGGGGAATGGTGGATGCCCCATCCCTGTTAACATTCAGGGTCAGGTTGGACAAGGCTCTGAGCAACCTGCTCTAGTTGATGTCCACTGCTCACTGTCAGACTAGATGATCTATTGGAGTCCCTTTTGAACCCAAATCATTATGAACTTCAAAGAAGAAAGCTAGAAATCCTTTCCATACCTTAAACAAGGGATGCAGTGAGGAGAGGAATGGACCAGGGGATCAGAACAAGAAGGTTCCTCAGTGTAAGAATGTGAAAGGAACTGCAAACTTCTTTCACTGAAAAAAAACCCAAACAACTTGCACAAGGGTTTGTGCAGGGTAATGTCCCTGGGAAGAGGAAGAAATCTCATTCAAATGAAAGAAATAGGATAATGCAGTGCCACATGAAAAACCACCCAGACTGCATCCAGGAGCCACTGGAGTCCCCATCAGAGTTGGCTTTGCTTTCACTAGGCTGCACTCCATAATTTTGCCCCGAGAGATTATCTGCAGTTGGTTTTAACTGGGATGTTGGAGTTATTTTTGGCTTTGCAGTTATTAAGATTCTTGTCGCTTGTCTCCAAGCAGGTTTTCAAACTGAGTACCTTGGGATCTTAAGAAAACAAATAACAGGGCCTTTTCTGCTTGTCCTGCTGCCAGCATTACAGACCCATCGCATTTAATGTGTCAGTCAGGCATTTAGGATCTGCTTTCCCTGTCAACCACATGTACTGCTGGCATAAAAGTCAAGTGTAAGTTGACGCAAGGGTGGTAAACTACATATTATAGCTGTAAAAGAGGCTCTGCCCTCCCCTCGCTAAATGTTTATCAAGTATTCAAGTTTCTTATAATACAGGATATGGATTTTTCTTCTTAAGCTTTGAGTCATTAATGCAGAAGGTAAGATGGGATGTGCCATGTTAATTGTGTGGCAGAGTGAAGCAAGCAGGGGTTTCTGTCACTTGGAAATATCAAAGGGTTCAAGTCAAAGGGAATAATTAATCACTGATCATAGAATAACAGACTGGTTTGGGTTGGAAGGGACCTTTAAAGGTCATCTACTCCAACCCCCTTGCACTGAGCAGGGCCACCTGCAACTAGAGCAGGGTGCTCAGAGCCCTGGCCAACCTCCCCTGCAATGGGGCCAGGGATAGGGCACCCATCCTCTGGCAGTCAACCTCTCTGGGCAGCCTGGGCCAGGGTCACAGAGCCCAGGCTCCTGCACCACAGGACTGCACATCACCTCCAGCTCAGTTTTTAGGCGAATTAGGCACTGACTCTCCCCCGTCCTGCTCTTCTGTTTACTCATCTTGTAAATGAGCCCAAGTTCCCTTTTGAGTCTTTGTTTTCACATTTCCTTTGCTCGTGTTTAAACTACCCCTGACCCAAAGGAAATTATGCACTTTGGATGATAGCAAAGATTGAACTGTTAAAAAAAGAAATAAACCAGGATACCATTATGGTTTTGGCACATTCTTTGCTGTGTGCTCAGACTTCCAGGTTTAAAACCTATTTTTGACCTTTTTTTTTTTCACATTTGAATAGCTTCATATTCTGTAGTTGGGCCTCTGGTATCTCAGTGAAATCCACGTGGATTCTCTGGGAATGTTTCATAGAATCACAGATGGTTTGAGTTGGAAAAGACCTTAAAGACCATCTGGTTCCCACCCCTCTGCCAGGGGCAGGGACACTTCCCACTAGACCAGGTTGCTCAGAGCCCCATCCAGCCTGGGCTTGAACACTTCCAGGGATGGGGCATCCACAGGCTCTCTGGGCAACCTGTGCCAGGGTCTCACCACCCTCATGCTGAAGAAGGTTTCCAGTTTTGTTCGCTGGCTCTCTGTACACAGTCATAGGAGTGACACAATCACACAGGCAGTGAACACCCTATGAAACCTCCATCTTCACTTTCCTTCATCAGTTGTCTGGGGGAGAACCACAGAAACACAACACTTCCTACTGGGTTAATGTTCCCCATGCCCAGATTTTATTTCTTTTTTTATTATTCTGCCAAAGTGTAATTAGTTACAGCTTAGTCATTGTCAAACCTGCCAGTATCATAGTGGAACCGAATGACCCTTCCAGTGCAAACGTTCCAGCATGAAAATCCGCATTGGGCCAGATGCCATCTGCTGAGATGCCAAAGAAGTCTGAGATGATGTTGGAAATGGTGGGCAGATCAGCACACCACTGCAGATCAGGGCAGAGGTTTGAGGATGGTGTTCATCATGGCTGGGGTTGAGATATAGCACAGCGTCAAGAGTTGTCAAACTGAGAATGAAATCAAGATAAATGAAAGAGTGGCTGAAACTGTTTTGAAAAGGAGTTTGGATGGACTCCTCTTCAAGGAAGACGTCAGTGTGGGAGGGCAGATAGAACCAGGGTATTTTAAAATTCTCTCTTTTACCTTTGGCTTACTTTATTGTGCTCGGTCTTTTCAGGGTAGAAGACTTTTTTTGACTTCTAGCCAGGAAGACATTAATTCTGCACTATTTTCAAGCTTTGCTTGAAAGCCAGGCTCTGTAGCAGATATCAGGCTAAGGGAGCAGCATGATTAAGTGTCCTTTCCCCATCACTGGAAGTGGAAGGGCATTTAGAGGACAGAGATCACAGCTGATCTCTATGAGGGAGCGTGAAAGTTTGATTATCCGAGAATAAGAAGGAAATTTTATGTTAATTAATTTGGAAGAGTTTCTAATGTGAAGAAGTTAAGATTTGCTAAAAGAATTAGAGGTGATTAAATAACATCCAATAAAAGGAAATTCAGTGCCAGGAATCTACTAAATTACCAGGACTCTTTTACCTCTGTACCATCTTTATTAGCCATCTGAAAAGAAAATGGAGTAAACAACCTTCATTTATTCAGTGGGATGAGGACTTTGGCAAGTGGCATTTCCTCTTTACAATAATTACCTGTTTTGTGTAGCGAATTCAGACGCGTGACAGCGTGACAGGGTGTTGGTGGCAGTAGGTGTTGTTAGCATTCCTCATTTTGCCAGAGGACAGGTTTCTTGTACGAAGTAGTTACATGATGGCTCGTTAATTGTTTACTGGCTCTGATCCTTTCTCAAGGCTTGCTTCAGTAAACAGAGCAGGATTTTACCTGCCCAGCTGCTTTCATGGGTTGTTAGTGGAGATCCAATGGGGTGGTGGGGGAGAAGCAGAAGAACAGGTCTAGGAGCACTGTTTGTTTTCTGTGGCTGCTGGCGCCAGGCACAGCAGGCGGCATTAGACCAAAGAAAAGCCCATGGGCAGTTTCTCAAAGGGGCACTCATCTTGCCACATAGATTTTAGGCCACCCTTGAATCCAGCTGGAGTTTGTGAGTAATTTAGAGCAAGTTGGATGGGGCTATAATAAAGGTGCAGTATGGAGATATCAACATATCATCCTTCTCCACTGGTCTCCTTTTCTTACAAGGAAAGGCTGAGGGCCCTGGGGCTGTTCAGCATGGAGAAGAAGAGCAGACTGAGAGGGGATCTGATCAATGCTGAGCAAGAGCTAAAGGGTGAGGGTCAAGAGGATAAGGCCAGACTCTTTTCAGTAGAGCCCAGTGACAGGACAAGGGGCAACAGGGACCAACTGGAACCTGGGAGATTCCATCTGAACAGGAGGAAAAAATTCCTTGCTGTGAGGGTGTGAGAGCCTGGCCCAGGCTGCCCAGAGAGGTTGTGGAGTCTCCTTCTCTGAATATATTTTTTGGCCCAAGCCTAGCTTGGCAAGTCAGTCCTTCTACAGTTGAACAAATAGAAGCAGCCTTCAGTGTTAGGATTTTTCTCAAATAGCCATATGCTAACACTTATGGAATCAGAATGGTTTGGGTTGGATGGGACCTTCAAGAGCATCTCATTCCAACCCCCCTCCCATAGGCAGGGACACCTCCCACTAAACCAGGTTGCTCAAAGCCTTGTCCAGCCTGGCCTTGCATGACTGCAAGGTGGATTAAAGTTAAGCTGATTCAGCCTAGAGTAGACATGAGGAGGATCCATCGCCTAACTGACACTTAGAACCTTGTGCAATTTCGCTCTAAGGTAGGAAAAGAAAATGTTAAGATGATGGATGTCTCGATGTTTTTCCATGGTGGCACTTCTCAAAGGTTGTGATTTGCAGACGCTGTCTTCCCGTGAGGGGGGACATCTGTTTGGGAAGGTAAACCAGCGAGGAGACACAGCTGGCCTCATCTCCACAGCCACCCAACGATGCAGTTAAAGTGCCATAGTGAGTATATTTACAAACCACATCTGTTTAAAAAGGATAATGTGGGCCGAGCTCCACAGCCCAGGAAAAGCAGAACGCAGCTGTATTGCAGCAGAATTTCTCAAAGAGTTATAGATAAGGTATTTATGGTGATTTAAAAACAGAAGCTTCATTTAAAAAAGAAAATATAATTCCATTATTCTCCAGCTGTGCTCAGGAGTTTTCCCTTCAGCCTTCCAGCACCAGGGGCTTTACTTCCGAGAAAAGTTTTCTGACTCCACTCCCTTTGCCATGTTAACTTTGCTCTAGTCCTACTTCGCTTAACACTTTTGCTGCTCTTTTTATAGCCTCGATTTGTTCCCACATTCTCAAAAATCCTTTTCTTAAGGCCTCCTGACCAAACAGCTCTGTTCTCTGACTGTGCACGTTGCTTGTGTTGCTGCAGATAAGTGTGCCAGCTAATTGCCAATAAATTGTGAATTACAGATTGTTTCTATTTTCTTTTTTTCTTGTTTTCTTTCTTTTTTTTTTTCTTTTTTTTTTTTTCTTTTTTTATTTTCTGCACTGTGGAGAGCAGCTAGATATGATTTTTTTTCTGTTGTTTCTGGGGTTTTCCTACCATGAAACACAACTCAGAGTGCATCCATGCTAGAGAATAAAATTGTTTGTTTTGCCTCGGGTGGAAATCAAAGCAGTATTTGTTAAATCTCAGAGGAATTTATATGGACTAACTTCAAAGCTCTGGATACGCAGCGCAATTAGGCAGAAAACTCTGTGTGTGTTATATGATCACTGCTCTACTATAATACTAAATTTAAAAAAACCCCACTCATTTGCTTTTGCTAAACAAACAAACAAACAAACCAAATATTTCCAAAAAGCATCTCTCTTGTCTTCGCTACAAAACACTTCCAGGCAGCAAAGCACAATGAGTTTCACCACAGTGCCTCATCATAGAATCAGACTGGTTTGGGTTGGAAGGGACCTTTAAAGACCATCTGGTTCCAACCCTCAGTAGTGAGATAAATGCAGAAGGGATTGATGAAGAATTAGATAAAACCCATTCTTATTTCACTTCTAAAGTTGTTCCTGGTTTCTGAACGAGTGATGGGAGCCTGCTGACGATCTCACCTGGTAAAAGGATTGGATTTTGCCAGCAGTTTTAATAATCCTAATTCAATAATTTTAACATTGCAAAATGAGCTTCTGATGGTCTCTTCAACTGCTTAATGATCTTGTTTGTTCAGTCTTGCTTAAGACCATATTAGTTTCATTTTAATTCAATAACCAACAGGAACTGATGTACAACATATAATGATAAATTACTCCTAGACCACAGAATTGATTTCTGATAAATCGTCCTCGAGCATCACTTGAGCATTTTCCTGGCCTTGCCACCTGCACTGGGTGACCCTGCTTTAGCAGAGGGCTTGGATGAGATGGTCTTCAGAGGTCCCTTCCAACCCAAAGCATTCTGTGATTCTGCAATAAGCTGTGTGGGTAAGAAGGCAATGAGTGTACGCAATAGACACTGGGGCACGTTGCGTGAGCAGCGCTTACAGAAACCAATCAGGAGCTTTCCAGGGACAATGTGGTTCTGTTATGGCAATACCAAAAAGCAAAGGGAATCCCCCCCGCTCTGTTTCTCAATGGCTAAAAAAAAATTAACCTGGAGGCCTTTGTGATCCCTGTAAAACATTTAACTCTTTATTTGAGCTTCTTTATCATCAGCCAGACCGTGTTATGTTGTAGTGAAGAAGTTCAGGGAGGACAATCACACTGGTTGAAAAATAGGGTTTCTCTTTTCAAGGACTTCTTTGTCCCTCCAACTTCCTTCCTTCCTTCCTTCCTTCCTTCCTTCCTTCCTTCCTTCCTTCCTTCCTTCCTTCCTTCCTTCCTTCCT
>JAAGNO010011882.1:0-21164 GCA_033439905.1 Ceryle rudis
GTGTACGGCCGAAGCTCCTCTGGCAGGGGGGTTGAGCGATGTAATCTCCAGAAATCCCTTCCAGGCTCTACGGGGCTGTGATCCGCTGCGCTGAGCAGAGGTTACTTGTGCTGTGCATCGGGACAGGCCTTCCCGTGTGGTGATCTTGTCACATCTCTAAATACCCTGTAGAACAGCAGAGCTTTTAAAACTGTGATGGGCACTCGAGGTTTTGAAAGGGATTTATTTATTTTTGTGTTCTTTTTTCTTTTTTAGATTGATGAAATTGAAGCCCTTTCATCCATATACGGTGAAGATTGGTGTGTTGTTGATGAAGATGAAAAAATCTATTGCATTAAGATTAATGATTGTCTGGATCAACCAAAATGGACCCTCTGTCTGCAGGTATAGTGGTGTTAAGGAGTTTGTCACAGAATTTGTGGCTGGACTGATGAAAGCAAAATCTGAGTCTACATGGAACCTCTTTTAAATAGGATTGATTATCTACTTGGAGGGGTTCAAGAGCTTTTGGATTGGAATCTGTGATAGACTTTTCAATGATTGTTCCGGTAACACGTCAACGTGCACGTGATATTTTCAGTAGTTACATATCCTGATTGCATACCCGACAAAAACTAGTATCAGTGGTTTTCTCCAAAGTCTGATTTTTAAAATATTGTTTACACTGACACCTTTGTGTAGGACAGTGAATCTGCTGCAGTTGCTTTGAGGTGTGCTTTCTGGAAAGTGTTGAGACAAAACAAAATTTGGATCCACTTAATTGAGTGACTTACTACTTTATGTTTACAGAACTGAAAACAATGTTTAAGTGGAAGAAGCACTGAAGTGTCTACTTAAGGAAGTGCAGTGCCACTTCTTTAAGTCCAGTAACCATATATACAGCTCCTTTCAAATTCCTTCTGCACTTTATTTTGCATGACACTGTATCAACAAAAAATGGCACCACAAAATATAATATTTGTGTGCACTGCCATTTTTGGAATCCTAAATACAGATACTTGGGTTTTCTTGGTATTCTGTACCAACCCAGCCAACTCATTTCTTCGTTTGTAACGCTGACTGTAGTCCTAGGGCTTGACGTTGGAGTCCCTTGGTAAAGCTCAGCTAGCTGACAATAGTAGGCCAGTGAATACTTATCTGGAATTTCTTGCAGGTGATGTTGCCACCTGGATATCCGACTGCAGAGCCACCTATTTATCAACTAAAGTAAGTGAGGTTTTTCTTTCAAGCACTTGTATTTATTTTCTGAATTACCACTGTTAATTGTTTATACTGTAAGTTGAAGTTGAAGTTTAGTTAAGATGACTTATTGAAAGTATACTGGGGATGGGAGATATTTCCAGCAAGAATATTCTGTTCTTTTCCTGAGTTCACCTCACGGAGCTCCCTGTGACAGTTCTCTTCCCTCAATCTAATTCTTGGAGTGTTATTTTGTGGCAAGGCAGCAATTAGACTGAGCAGGTATGGTGGCTGCTGCCTGTTGTGTTGGGCAGTGACGTGTCATCGCTTCCTTGGGTGTAACCCTCTTATCTGGGTCCTCATTTCAGATTGTAAGACACACTTCATCCAAGCTCTTGACTCTTGTTGGGATGGAGCTGTGACATTGCCATCTTCCTGTTCTCCTTCCCTGCTCTCCCCTTGTCTCCTGACTTTTAAACGAGATGGGAATGAAGATGTGTAAGCCAGATCCCATGTCTGGATGTTAGAGGGACCTGCAGGGTATGACACACATGATGTTTACTGCGTGTTGGTCAGCAGCATTGACAAGACAAAACAAGATAGTGCTGGGAAACTTGAGGCAAAAATTTATACTATAACATGAGACCAGGACGGTACAGATGCAGAACTAAAGGGTCATTCTAAATCTAAAAGGTATTATGGTGCTGAAGGAGTTGGAAAGGTAAACTAATAATGCATAGGGTGACTTGGGGTGACAATGGCCTACCATGAAAAAGGAGTCCAGCTTTCTTACCTGAGGTAAGGAAAGGCAGCCCAAGTTAGGAGTCTTGGAGGAGAACTGGGTGAACATGTTTTTACCAAGATGTTTACAACTATAATCTTGTTAAGTAGGAGTGGTTGACTATTTTTGATATGCAAATAAAAAAAAAAAATCATTTTTTTTAAAAAAAATGAATGTTTGTTAAATGTTGGAAACAGCATATGGCTACGATTTTCATTGTACTTCTTATTCTAGTGCCCCTTGGCTTCGAGGACAAGATTATACAGAGCTGGCAAACAGCTTGGAAGAAATATACGTGTAAGTTAGAGACTGTGGAATACAGTAAAAGAGACAATCTATTTTCACTTTCATGCCCCGTTCAATGGATGCTTTTGAAGTACCTGCATGATTAGCAGTTGTGAAGTGACTGCTTCAAGAGCCATAAACCAGCAAGTTTCTTTTATAAATCTAACAAAGATGCCGTGGATTTACTAAGTATTTTGGAAGAATGAATTGTGTTAAACTGACAAATTTCTTTTATATTCTTTAGACCTGCTGTTCAATAAAGATACAAATCTCCATTTTGACTCCTAATAGAAGAGACTCCTTTTAGAATCTGTGAGCTTGTGAATTGGTGCTGTGAAATATAAGATAACCTTCATCTGTTCTGCTTTTGAGTGTTAAACCACAGGATGTGAAATCTTTTGTTTGTGTCCTAGAGCATAAGTGGCAAAATGGTTTAACTTAAAAGATAGCTAAGGGATAAGTAGGTTTTAAAACAAATTAAACACATGTAGACTGTAATAACTAGAATCAGACTGTTTATTATCACAGTGTGCAGCTACCAACAATGCATGATGAATGCATGAATAAAACTGGAACATTTAGTAATACTCAAATTATGTGCTTTTGAGTTGCTGTGTAATTGGGGTAGTAAGTGTAATAATTTCATATGGTTTATTTAATTCTTTCAGATCCCAAAGATAATATAAACTAAATGAAATGAAAATATGTCATAAGGAAGCACAGACAAGATGCAGATACTGAAATCTGAACAACTTCCATATGAAAATGGTTTATAATGCCCTAAAATAAGGAAAAGAGTGCTTGGCTTGTATGAGGGTTTTTTATTTCATTACTCAGTTACTTGGATTAATTTGGTTTCTTATCTAATTAATCAACATATAATTTAGGCAAGTAAAAGTGAATTTGAAGTCTTAAAGATGCACAAGGGTTTTAAGCTAAAAGTTTTATGGGATCAAATTAACCACAGTAGTTCAGTGGACCAAAAAGGACAGAAATTGTCCATTGCCCCGTCCAGATTCACAGGATTAGCTGGAGCCTCTACCAGAGGCAGAGCTGATTTAGGTGATTCTTCCAAGTGTCCTGAGCATCTGGCACCAGTTGCCCCATGAGGACTGTGAGGTGAAGCAGCACAGTTGTGAAGCACTATTTTATCTTTATTTTTTTCTCTTTATTTTTCTTTCTCCCTGTAGCCTGGTAGGCTGTTAAATTGTGCTAGATGGATCAATCCCTTGCAGCTCTGTTCTGTCTCTCTCAGTTGCTGTTCAGAGCCCTCACTGGTCTCCTCTTGTTTGGGTTTGTTCAACATAAAATGAATGTGTTTATACTTTAGGTCATATATGTAATTTCAGACTGTTTAAAAACCTTCTGGACTAGTCCCTGATGTGCACAGAGTTTGTGGAAGCCTTTTGTCTATCCAGTGTCTAGTTATAAGAGAAACGGGTTCTCTGTGTTGTTTGTAGTTTCTAGTCCCTAGTGATTTAAATTGTGTAGTAAAAAACCATGTGTAGTCTGTCAATCACTATGTCTTCTTAAAGAGATGGAAAAAGTGGATTGCTATAGATCACAAGTGTGTTTTGGGAGAACCAAAGGTCTTGAAAACGTAGCAAATTGAAAAATAGCAGCACAGAAAGATAACCTTTCAGGCTAAGTATAATTTGTTCCTAGGCAGAAACTGAATATATACGTCATGATGCAGATATCATATTCCTCACAGTGAACTGCCAAGACAGAACTTTTCAGAGGCCTGTGTAAGGTCTTTATCTCATGAGGTTGTAGTGCTTTATTTCTGCATGTCCGAAATCTGCATGTTTTGGTGTACTTTCCAGGTGAAATCCGCAAAAGCGATTCTTTCTTCACTGTGAATTTTTACTTCCAGACAGAACCTTGGTGAGAGTATACTTTATTTATGGGTGGAGAAGATACGAGAAGTCCTAATAGAGAAGTCACAGTCATCAGAACCAGGTACTTCAGAAAATACATAAGTTTTTCAGTTTACTTACTGTTCAAGTAAGATTTCATTACAAGTTAAGACTATGCCCACTTCTGTATTGGATTTAAATGGAAAACAGCAGTCTCCGGTGTCATGGCTCAGTGTTTTACAGCGATAGCTTCCTTTGTTAAAAAGCAGTAGAAGAGAAAAGGAGAGGGGTGGCCTCAGCGAACTAGAATAAGGTCCTCTGTTCTCTCAGCTATAAAATGACTTCCATGAAAGCAGAGTGCTGCGCACAGGTACATTCTGCATTGTCCTCTGTTCTGCAAAGGAATTATTCATATCAGTAATTAATTTCTGGCGTGGGGTGCACTCTTGGAGGATTGGATTTGGCCCCAAGAGAAGATAAACTTCAGTGGTATATGCAGACAAATGACCAAGTATTCCACCTTAAGTGTATTTTTATATATTGGGGTGAGAAGTACATTGTCACGAGAATGATTCCTCTGCTGTTGCTCTTACAGAGTTTGTGTAAATTCACAGTTGTTCTTTCGGAAAGTGGTGGGGTTTTTTCTTTGGTTTGGTTTGCTTTGGTTTTTTTTGTTTGGTAAATGTAAGTGTTACTTTGCATCATAAACATTATTGTTATTTTTGTACTAAAAATGCTGTTAATTAGTATCGAAACAGAAGAATGTTATGCAAGGATCCCATAGCATGAGTGTTGTATTCCTAATTCTAAAGAAGATTTTAGCTAATACTGGACTAAGAATTTCTGGGTTTTGTTGTAATTAATGTTGTATTCCGCATTTCGTAATTTTTGATGACAAACTGATTTGAACTGAGAAACCAGAGATCTTTGAGAAAAAGAATTTGAAATTTTGTCTCTTCTTGCAACAAAATGTTTAATAAATTCTATTACTTATATCTTAATAGAACCAGATATTAAGAAGACCAGTGAAGAAGTTGATGAAGATGATGGAGATGATTTTCTGCTGGAGTATCAGCACATTCAAGAAGATCCAATTAAAATGTTAAATTACATTACATCTGAAAGTCAAGAAGGTAAAAAATATGCCCTTGTTAGTTCTGATGAAATAATTTAGAAGACTAGGGCTTTAAGATTCTGATTAGAAAAATATTCGTCTTTTAGTAAAACTGGTAGCATTAAAATGATATAAAGTTTAATAACAACTGTAAAAAAAAAAAGGCCTTTTTTTGGTGGTTCTGTCTGTCATCTTGAGTACTTCACTTTAACAAATCCCTTTTTTTTAAAGTTGAGACATCCTTTACTTATGTAGCCATATACATTGTTCCAGTACCCTTGAAAGAAAACAAACACTTGTTTGTGATCAGTAGATGAAGAATTGCCATCCATACATCATGGAAACCCAATCACAGATCGAAGGAGTACTTTCCAGGCACATCTGGCTCCTGTGGTGACACCCAGACAAGTTAGTAGAGATCAGTTCTACTTTTTTTTTCAGTCTGTACTTTGAGCTTGACAAAATATTACCAAAATACTTGGGACTAGCCAGATATGTTTGTCTGTCTTTGCGTGCTAATATTGTCTGAGTAGTCATCGGTTTCTTGCTTTCACTGTCAGCTAAATAGTTTTAAATACCAGCTCTGTAGTGCATCCTGCTATTCTTTACCATTATGTGCATTAGATGTAAGAGAATAACAACATTGAAATTGGACTTTTGGATGTTGGCAAGATTATCATAAGATATTTGGAAGCTACTGAGTCTACCATGTATTACTTGGAAAATGAATTAAAATGAGTTTATACATTTTCCCCTCCTTCAGAAAGGAATTGCATTGAAAAATACACTTGGATAATGCATAAGTGAGTCTTTATCAAGAGCTAAGAGAGAGGGCGAGCGTCCTGCTTTCCTAGTTCTGTTCTCCTACTGGAGTCATTGGTGAATACAGACCTTGACAGAGTGCTAGAAAAGAGCAGCTACAGTTTGTGTCCTATCACGCTTCCCCTTGTTCAGAAATTTAATACAAGGTAAAGAAAGTATCCTTGTGTTTAATACTATTGTTTTGGGGGGGTGTTGTTTTTTGGTTGGTTTTTTTTCTTTATTCTTTGTGGAATTGTCCCATTGTTTCATGCACCAGAATTAACTTCCAGAATGCACAGCATTGTACGGCAGTCTGCCTTCCTGTCTTTGCTGTGGATCAGTTGCCTATAGCTTTGTTTATTGCACCTCTCTGCTTTCTCTGTGCAGTTGGAGTTTAGAGACATCTGTAATGTTTTATAGACCTTAGTTTTCTCTTTTCCAGGCTGCAGACCCTCAGTGTGGTTTGGTAGGTGTCATGTATGCTGTATCCTTTCTGAGATGCAGACTAGAACTGGATTTGTAGAGTGGTGTGAAGAGGTTTTGTTTTTTTTTTTTTTTTTTACCATGTTCTGTTCCTAGTAATAAGTTTAATTTTCCTTTCTTGACCTCTCTTGAGCACTGAGCTGATGCTTTCATAGCAATGTCTGTTACAACCCTGAGATCTCTTTTTGCAAATATTAGTAACTAGTTTGGAGTCGCTTTGTACATCACTTTGCATCTATTATTGTCAGTCTCCTTTGATGATCCCTGTTTAGTGGGGAAACTGCTGATCTGCTTATCTTTTCTTGTCATTAACTGTGAGCTAAACCTTTGAGAGGATTTTCCTCTTGCATTTTATCCAATTCTAGCTTCTATTTTAAGAATTTTTTGTAAGGGATCCTGTCAAATATTTTTTTTTTTTTTTTACAATTCCAGGTAAGGTAGGTCTACAAAGTTGACAAGATTGACAGGGTTTCAAGGCATATTTCTCTCTACGAAAGCTGTAACATTTTAAACCCAAAAAACCACAGAGAGATTTACTTCCCCTTGCTTAGTATGGACGTAAGACTTGGTGGTCTTTAGTTCCCTGTATCCTTCCTGGAGTGCTTTAGAGATGTTGGTATTGCATCGGTCACTTTCTGCTGCAGAAACAGTTTCCACTGGCAGGCTGGATACCTTAGCTATAGTTCAACAGCTTCATACTGCAGTTCCCTTGAAACATTTACAGATGTATGATCTGCTTTTACTGATAGGTTTCTATTAATTTTATCAGCTTGCTTAACCTTATTCTTTAGTAAGGTTCTGCTCTATCATCCTTGCCTGACCTGGTAAGTTCAGGTGTACTGTACATTCATGTAGGCTTTTGTGCTACAGCTGTATCTTCAAGTGAGTCTTTTATATAAATTACTTATATTCTGGCAATACAGATCTCTGGTAAGCTTCAGCTTCTTTAGTTTTTGAGGAAAAAGAAAAAAATTATTTTTACATCTTCAAAAATGTGCTGTGCAGTTCGGGGGCTTTCTCAGCTGTGCTCAGTTCCTATGAATTGTGTTGCTTTAGAAAGGCAGGAAAGCGCAGTCATTGGCTTAATTCTTAATGAGAAATTCTTAATTTCTCATTTTAAAAGTCTTGCTCTTTGATCATGATTTGTGAGTCAGATTGTTCCTCCTTGAGGAACTGAGGACTGTACCCACAGACGTGTTTCCAAAGGGGCAGATCTCTCATGCATATTGGGTTTGGTTTTTTTTTGGAGTGGAAGGCAATTCACTTGCCAAGTGTGTTTTCCCAAGTTTTCTCAGGTTCAGTAATGTTTTGCTCAAAGTAATATTAATTTTGTATTATGTACTAAAACAATATCTTGATCAAAGCTCTCCTTTTTACTAGACTAAGTTGGAAAGGGTTGAAGAATTGAATTCATTTTATGCAAATGTGTAACACTGTTTCATTATAGCATTAAGAAGGATGTGTTTGTTTAGCAGTGGTATTGAGATGGCATGTATGAAAGCCCCATTTTTCTGTTTTTTTTTCTTTAAAGGTAAAGAGAGTTCTTGAAAAATTATATGAGAACAAGAAAATTGCAAGTGCTACCCACAACATATACGCATACAGGTGAGAGATGAAAGGTGGTTTGTTTTTTCCCATGGTCTTTGACAAATGAGGACAGGACATGAGAAAAGTTAAATCCATCAAAGAAATTCCTTGTTATTAAATCTTTATGGGAGTGGGTTTTCTATTTGTATGGTAAAGGCTTTAGGCTTTATTTTAAATTTAAATATTCTCCAAGAAGGTAGAATGTATAGTAGAAAATATGTTAAGCCAGTAAAGCAGCATTAGGAATAAAAAAAGACTAAAAGTGGATTTGAACGTGTGTTGTCATGCTTTGTATAGTATATGTGAGCATGGAAATGCTACATCATCCTGATCTAAGTATGTTTTGACTTGGGCAAAGTCAGGTTTCCCCCCACCATCTTATATTTAGAAGTAGCTGAAAAATTTCAGTTGAAGTAAGAGTTGAAACAGCCCAACGCAGACATCTGGCATATGAAGTTTCAGATGAAATATGAGAAACTTTAGAGAAAATGAGAAACCGGTGGTGGTCTGTCTCTGGCAGCTTTTGTGAACATGTCTTATGTGGAATCAATTGGTCTCATCTGGATAGCGGGGGTTTTCTGAGGGATGTAAGTGACAGTAAAAGGAGCCCTTTTCATTACTGCAGGAACCAGTCAACTGAAAAATCATACATAGCCACTGATCCATTCGTGCTTGTCCTGATGTCATCCTCATGAAGCACGAGATGTGAGCAAGTGAAAGCTTACTTTACCAAAAAGTCTGCCTAAGTAAAAGGCTTCTGTAAAGAGGGGATTTCTGTTGTCGATGATGTTGATCTGGCTTGTTTCACTCACACTATCTAAATACACTCAAAAAAGCAGCAGAAAAAGACTTATTCCTTCATATTTGTCATCTAGTACCAGAAGTCTCTTTGTCATTGTCACATACTGTGTATTAACTAAGTTATGAAACTAACTGGTAACAAACAGTAGATCTCTCAGCTTTACTTCTGGAAAATTAGACCTGGGCAGCTTTCCTTAATATGAAACAATAGACTCCAAAGCTTCTTGGAGTGTCACCTGAGGAAGGAGATGGCATGGAGAATCTGAAGGAAAATTTCAGTAATAGTTTCACGGTGCTCCTGAAATATAGACCTAACTAATTATTCATAATACTTCTGTCCGAGTTCTTCCAACTTACGGGTGTGTACCATAATTTATATCTGTATCTGATAGAGTTGGTTTCAGCTAGACCTAATTATCAGGCTAAAAAACTAAGGATTTTTCTGATTAGGGACTTACCACTGGTAATGACTCTGGACTTAACCTGAAGTAGCTAAAGTATATGTCAAAGCTTCTCAAAACTTGTTCTGCTGTGTAAATTTTTGTGGTTTACCCTAAGCCTCATCCTGTTTTCATGTAAATGTCCTTAGTAAAGAAGTAGAATTGATAGACAGGAGTATTGAAGATCTGTGACACTTCAATAGTCACGTCAAAATCACACAATCGCAGGGGTTGGAAGGGACCTCTGGGGATCATCGCATCCATCCGCCCTGCCAGAGCAGGGTCACCCGGGGCAGGCCCCACAGGAACAGATCCGTGTGGGTTTGGAATCTCTCCAGAGAAGGAGACTTCACAACCTCTCTGGGCAGCCTGGGCCAGGCGCTGTCACCCTCATAGTAATTTAAGTTTTTCCTGATCCTGTGTTCCAGCTTGTGCCCATTGCCCTTTGTTCTGTCACTGAGCACCACCGAAAAGAGACTGGCCCCATCCTCTTGGTACCCTTCAGATATTTATAAATATTAATAAGATCCCCTCTCAGTCTTCTCCAGGCTAAACAGCCCCAGGTCTCTCAGCCTCAGAGATGTTCCAGTCCCATAATCATCCTTTTAGCTTCTGTTGGACTCCCTACAGTATTTCCCTGTCCATCTTGAACTGGGGAGCCCAGACCTGGACACAGTGCTCCAGATGTTGCCTCACTAAGGCAGAGTAGAGGGGGAGGAGAACCTTCCCTGACCTGCATGTATCCCAGGGCACCACTGGCCTTCTCAGCTACAAGGGCCCATTGCTGGCTCATGGCAAACCTGTTGTCCACCAGAACTCCAAGGCCTTTCTCTGTGGAGCCATTTTCCAGCAGGTCAGCCCCTAACCTATACCGCTGCATGGGGTTATTCCTCCCCAGATGCAGGACTCTGCACTTGTCCTCGTTGAATTTCATGAGATTGCCCTCCACCCAACTTTCCACTCTGTCAAATGTCAGTTGATTGACATTTTATGTCCTTCTATTTTTTTTTTTTCTTTTTAAGAATATACTGTGAAGATAAGCAGACATTCTTACAGGATTGTGAAGATGATGGAGAGACAGCGGCAGGTGGACGTCTTCTTCATCTTATGCAGGTTACAGAAATTCATCTTTGTCTCCTGGTAGTCTTGAACAGTGATTTGAAAAATCACTGAAGTATAAATAAACTTACAGAAGTTCATTCTAATTCTTGCTCTGCTTGTGGCCAAACAGATGATTGCTTTCCCAAAGGTGAAAGAAAAGACAGAGACTGATGCATGCATGTAGTAAATTGCTATTTTTACATTACCAAAGTCTTGGATCACAGAAACAAGTAATGTTTCCGAGGTGGTAGTAGTATTTACCTTTTAAACCATACAAACTAAATTTTGATTCCTATGCTTACTATGTGGTGTAAGGTATATAGAAAATGAAGGCTGAAAGAAGCCAATTGACAGCATGCAACAGCTGACCTATTCACAGACTTCCATTCAGTTTCCTCAAATATTTGTAATAAAAAAGACACTTATATTTGAATTTGCAGAGTAGAGCTTCAAATGCAAAAGGTAGTGAGAGTGAAGGAGTTGCTTTGATCATTTAATCTGTTTCTTTGGGCTCTTTCGAGTTCTTAGCCCTCATACTTAGATCTAAGTTCAATTTTCAAGTGTAGAAATAATATTTGCTTAACAAAGTTGCTACTTAGTGATAAATTTTGATGGACTGGTATGATGCAAGCCAGTAAAACCATACATAAAATATCATCACTGCAGGGGACAGCTGGGTACATCTCATGCACTGCCTCAAATCACTTAGCTACGTGAGCACACTCGTTATTTGGTTTAATTTTTATTTTTAGATTGACTTCTCCTTCACAATAGGGTTTTCCTAGTTACTGGGAATATTTTTGTTTTAGAAAAGTATTGCTGCAGGTATCAGAAAAGTACAATTTTCACCCGTAGGAAAAGATTGAAATAGTTCCAGGGCTGAATTCTAGATGTTCACAGGTCTCAGGTTTTTCTGTTATGAGCACTTAGAACATATTATATGGGCATGAAAATTAGGTGGTTTAATACACTTACTGTTGCTGTACTTAAAGAGTTTTTCTTTTGCAATAGAAATCTTATCTCATTTCAGATAAACCTAGAACTTCAGTCAAGATAGCACTTTCCGGTTACAAGAAACTGTGTTTTAGATCAATTGTTTTGAATTTAACGTTAGAGTTAAAAAATTTCCCAGCTATGTTTGGCATCCTGTTTACTGTGAACGGTTGCTATACATAGACTTCATGGCTGCTGGGTCAGTGTAGAGTAGAAAATGCCTGTCACAAAAACTACCCCAACCCTTCTTTTTTTTTTTGCCTTTTCATTTTAATATTCTAAGAATATTTCTTGCGTCTTTCACAAGAAATGGTAGAATCTTCTAATAGCATTGTTCAAACTAGTCAAAAATAGGTGTGTTTTTCTCCGTACTGGAGGTAATGAATGGTTGTTAAGGTGCTTTATTGATAGCTAGCTCTTAAGGGATTATTCTCGCCTCCCCAAACCACCCTGATATCTTATAAACCACAGTATTTTCTCTCAGCCTCATGCGACTAGAGCTGTGTTTGCTCGCTCTGCCTCCAAACCACCTGTGTGTGTGCTCGTGTAGCAGCGCGCAGGACTCGAGAGAAGGCTGTTTCTACGTGAAGACCTTCCACAGAGATTTCAGATGCCTTCATTTGAGGGACAGATACAGGATCGTGGTCGCTACCCATCAAGCAAAAATGCTACCCGGTGATTGCCACGACACGTTTCTGTGCAGTAGTATTTTGACAAGATGCGTGTTTCTCTCTGATAGTCCGTTGGCATTCCCCGTGTTCTGAGTGTTTGCTGATGATGGGGAGATTGTGAGGGAAGAATTGCTGTAAGGCCAAAGAAATGCTGGTTTTCAAGTCTAGTCAAATCACATTTAGATGTTGTAAAGTTGTAGAAGGCCTTCCCTATTTTTCACCTTCAACTGCAGTAAAAGAAATCATCACTCCTGTTTAACTCGATTTTGTTACTGTCTTTAAAAAGCTACATAAAGGCAATTTAGTTCCTTTCAGTCCTAATGGGTAATACAGTTACTTCATGCTGTGAAAACTTTATATATGACTTTTTTTAATTCAGAAAGCCACTGCTTGGTTGTAAGGGACTGAGACTTGAAACTGTAAAGTGCAGAGGGGTTTTTTTTTGTGTTCTCCAGGTGCTGTTACTAAGTCCTGCCCATGGCAACAGTACTAGTTCATATCATTTTAGGTATCCATATGTATAATGCCTGTGCCCTGGCTGTGAATAGCTTCATGCAGCAATGCTTCTAAAATGTGGGTAGGCAGTCTGCTTAGTGACAGAGGGTGGCTGGAAATTATAATTCATCATATCAAAGAGTAATAAATGCAACTCAGTATTTTCCCTTTTAAGTAATGCCTGAAGCTTTTGACACATGAATGAGCAACTGTAGTTCACTTGAGGTAGCTCTGCACCCTTTCTGATGCATATATTGGTTTTACTTTGAATTTACCTTTGAATTTGGAGAGAGAAACTTAACCACAACTGCTGACTTGTCGTTATTTTACCCTCTGATAACACGTTTGACACAGACCTGACTGTAAATTCTTTTTAAAAATGCCAGATAGTAGACTTTTTCTGTGTTTAAAAATGGTGTCAACAGTAAAACTAGTTCAATTCAAAAATAACACCTGTTACTTCTTTCTTTTTATTTTTTTTTAAACAGATTTTGAATGTCCACAACGTGCTAGTTGTGGTATCCCGCTGGTATGGAGGTATTCTCTTAGGACCAGATCGTTTTAAACATATAAACAATTGTGCAAGAAATGTACTTGTGGAATACAACTATGTACCCTCAGTGGTAAGTTTCTGCCATTTAAAATGAAGGCGTTAGCATGTGAATTTGCGTAAACTGTCACCGTTAGATAAAGCCAGAAGAAAAGTAATACTACCTGTGTCAGGCTTTGATGCACTGGTGGTATGCATAGGGTCAGGACAAAGCCTGCTGAAGCTAGTGACCTGGTTTGTACATGCGAGGTGTGCAATAACAGGGTGGCAACAGCTGAGGACATTGATCCAGAACACAGATTTGAGGGTTGCGGGAGGATGGGAAGAGGAAATGACTCTTCCTGTGTGTTCAGAAAACTGGAAGCTCCTGCTTCTCATGCCTACCTGTGCCACTAGTTCTAGCAGACTCAGCCTGAGAGCCCCTGTAACTAGCAGGCATTTTAAAAACGGAAAGCTTTGTTAAACCCAAAGAAGTTCTCAGGATGATAGGTGATAGACATCATTTGGAAAAAATCAGGACTAGAAGACTTCAAAGTAACATTAACTGGTACAATAAAGATTATGGGAAAATGTTTCAAGGGAGCTTAAATAACTCGGGGAACAAAGTTCCAGATGTCTTTAAGTGGCTTTTTACTTCTCAAGGGTCATTTAATCATCTAATATTCCTGGTTTTCAACATTTCTTCATCCTCAGAGCAGCATATATGTCTATATCCATTATAGTATGTAATTGTTAACAATAGAAAGTTTGGCAGTAGGAAATACTTACTAATGGATTCTTGAAAACATAGGAAGTTGTCAGTTTTGCTTTTTATATGAATGTATCTAAGATTGCTGTGGCTGAAAGCTGAACATTCCTCCCCATTCCTCCCCCTCCACTTTTTAGTTATTTGCTTTTTGCATTTAGAGGTGCATGGATACATTTATGGATTTAGCTTCTTGGCACTTCATCGGTGTTCTCTTATTTGAAAGCATTGCTTATAAAATAAAAAGAAGCTAACAAGACTTTTAAGTGTTTACCCTCATGAAAAGTTTTAGTACCAAAAATCACTTCTTTTTTTTTTTTTTTCTTATACTTCTAACAGTTTAAATCAGGCTGTATTTCTCTATTGTGTTTAATACATAACAGTAATTATTTGTGTGTAATAAATAAGGAACAAACAATAAATAGCAAACGTATTTTGTAACCAGTGTCCATCAGAAAAATAACAGATAGAACTTAAGGTAATTAGTATTCTAAAACCATAGATGTGTCTCTTGGAAGAAGTAAACTTTTAGCTAACTCTCAGAGTTCAAACATCCTGTTAGGGTCCATTTTGCTCCCATGTGCAAGAGGTAGAAGGGAGTAGATTCAAATCTTCCAGTAGATTAAAATGTCAGATGTAGTGGCAGATTCCTTCACTGTTTGGGGGAGCACTTGCAGTGAATGCCTGCTGAAGAAAAGTCTTGTTTTTCAGAACTGGCAGTCAGAGCAAACTGTACATTCCAAAGTTGATCCAGAAAGGCCGGCAAAATTTTGGTTTTCCCAGCATAGGGTTGTTCCATTTACAGAAGCAGTTTTCATGGACTGATAGAAAGCATCTCTCTCGATAAGGCCACATCATGCTGATGGATTTTTGCAATGTAGTGTAGATGTTTCCCTGTACTGGTAACTTCTTCCTTGAGTGGAAATGGCTTAGATTATTTTTACATTACATGCCACTATTGCCATAACTGTGGCTATAATTTTATCATTGCTGAAGGCAGAAGTGTCTCAACAGTGAGATAACTGGACAGATTAATGAAACTGAATGGATAAATATTACACAACTCAAAACTTCCCTAAATCCCAGAGAACGCTGTTCATATTTAAGATAATTCTCATGGTGTAGAAGAATGTTCTTTAAATGTTGTGTAAGTTGTCACAGTTGGATAAAGCCAGAAGAAAAGTAATACTACCGTGTTTTTCTTTTCAGGAAGAATCATCTAAACAAGCAGGAAAGAGCAAAAAGATAAGGAAGGAAAACAAGAAGAGAACGGAACACTAGTTTATTTTTTAGAACTACCAAATCTTGTTTTGCACATATTTTTACAAAGAAAACACGGACATTATTTCCTTATCCAATACAACGGACACTTTGTATTAAAAAGAGATTTCAGTAAAGCTGTGGATATATTTTCATCTTGTTCTGTGGTTTCTGAAGTAGAGCTCAGACACAGGTTTGCTGTATTTTTATACATTTCAGCTCCTTGTTATGAGGATGTTGCAACATCTGGAACCATTTCCCCAACCCACCCTCTCCTACCAAATGATGATTGATTAATTTAGAATGTGGATTAATTATCTTCTTCATTCCTGTGTTTGAACTCAGACACCTGTCTTGTATTAGTAATTTAATTCCTTAGTTTGCTGTACGGAGGGTGAGACTGGAGTCATTCGCAGACCAGGTCACTTAGGAAATTATAGATTTTCTATACCTAAAAGTAAAGCATGTGGCCCAGTGCTGCATGGCCTTGGAAAGCCTGGTGCTGCCTGTGCAGTTCTCTGGCATGCTAGATAAGCTCTGCTTGGTGACCTAAGAAATACTGTACGTGGGCAGTGGACTAAGAGACGTGAAGATAGAACTTCAGAAATGGGAAGCGGGTGAATTAGAAGAAGTTCTCCTGCAGCTGTCCAAGATGCAATTCCATTCATGGAGACTCATGTTCTTTCTCCACAGAGCATCCTTTATACTTCAAATGCTCAGAATCAACTAGATTCTGAAGTTCTGAACTTTTGGGTGTTCAGTCTGAGGTATGTGAACACTTAAGTGTCTGCCTTTTTTTTTAATTCTTTTTTTTCAGAAAGTACTGAACCTTGTCCCCAAAAATCTCCTGTTTCAGTGTTGTGTGGAGCAGAACCAGAAATCCCAAAATGGAAGAAAAAAGTTGTTGGTAACTACTTGCTCCATAAATGAAATAGACCATATAGGCCATCCAATCAGTGAGCAAAATGAATCCTCTATCCCTTAAACCAGCTGGAAACTGTCAAAAGTGGAAATGCTTTTGTACTTTCATAGTTCCTTTTAGTGAGAATGTGACATGCTGGCTAGCTGTCCTGTGGACACTTCTCGTTAGAGAACTCGCATTCTTTCCTATTCTGTTTGCAAGCATTTCCCGAGTTACTCCTTTATTCTAAGAACAAGTGTTCGTGTGGCTTTCCAGAAGAGTTTTGCAACGCAGAATTTTGTTCTTTGAGAGCGATGCCTCAGCTCACACAGCTCATGGCCTAAAGAACCTGGGATTCTTGCTCTTTGGTGATGAGCTATGCTTCAGTGAGGCTGTGTCCCATCCCTTACCTGAGTACAATTGTTTCTGCTTTGTAATTCAGAAGTTCGAGCAGCAGTGGTCATTGCATGTCAGGATCAGAAATTTAGCACTGATGCAGCAGTTGAAGTCCTTGACACGTCAAGGGTGTTTTCACACCCTATGGGACTGGTAACCAAAGGACACAACCTATACTGCATGTAGAGCAGAGCAGCAGCAGACACTCTGAATATGTGTTGGACACACTGAATATATTTTGATCCTGACGTTTTCATCATTGCCTGTTGCGCATTTTGCTTCTTAACAAAGAAATCAACGCTTTGAAGCTGGGCTTTTTTGTTTTCCTTAGTGGAGAACAGAGGTCCCTCAGAATCTGAGAAAGAAAACAAGTCAGTCTACTCTTAAAAGCAGCTGCCTTGCTTCCTAAGTTACTTGTGCTCTATTGCTCAAAAAGAAATACACAGACAACTTAAAAAAATAAAGGGAAGAGGAAGAAAAAAAAAAAAGCAAAATTATACTTCATAATACTTGTGGGAGTTGCAGGTTCCTGTAGTCTAACCTTGAACAGACTGGTATCTGATGAAGTTTGTGTGTGCTGAAATACCTGCTTGTGAAGTATGTTATTCTGAAGCCAGTGTATTGCTCTTGAACAGACTGTTAAGTACTGACATCTCTGCCTCTCAACTATAGTAATTTCATACTGGTAATCCTTTATTAATTAAAAACTGTGAAGAGAACAAACCAGACAGCTACTTGTGATCATCATAACCCTGCTATTCTGATAACTAACAACTGTTTATTTTTTATGTTGCTGATGTAGTTATAATTTTTCATTTTGGGGTAAAGTTTATAGGTACTGAGAAAAGCTGTAGTCGTCGGTGTGTGTCTGTGCAGCAAAGAGAAAATTCTGCCTGTTCTGCTAGGTATGTGTCACCGTTTTTACATCTTTCTGTGGTGAAAAGAAAAAAAGAAGAATCAGGAAAAGTACCCCTGACTCTGGGAAAGGAAGGAACTTTAGCACTCCTTGATCTGAAGTGTACTGACAGGAGACCTCCTTTAGATTGGGCACAGCTTTCTCCCCTACCCAGTGACAAGGGTGGGATCAGCTTCTGAGTAAGCTGGGGACACCATCGCTATGCTCCTGTTAAGTGCATTATTATAAATACTGCTATTCTAAACTCCTACCACTGAACAACATAATAATATTATTATTTACCAACATAAACTATGATGGCTTAATATTTTCCTGCGAGTTAAAGATTTATAAATAAGGAACTAGAGTAATCTATTGAAAATTCATCTAAATCGACACGCAGCACTGGTGTTCCTCAGGCCAGAACGTGACGATGCAATTTGCTAAGAAATCAGATTGTGTTAAATAAATTACGTGTATGTGAGCTGGCAAGTGGGATCCAGCCAGGGAAAGAGATTACAAAAATAGCTTTCAACAACTGTAGTTCTAAAAATAATGTCCTAAGAGAATATATAATGTTAAACTGAAGCAGCAGTTTTAAGAGGTCTTGTTATCAAATGCTGTACATTTGTTCAAGACATTACGATCAGTATACATATCCCCTACTCGTGGAAGAGTTAGAAATTTCATCTTCTGGCAAAAAGATAAGAAGAAAAGGATTATAGTCTTCATACCTACAGTTGCTCGTGATAAAAATGCGTCTGTGAAGAATCAAACGCTAGCAGGAAAAGGTGGATTCTGACTTCTATTTAGTCTTTTTTTTTTTTCCCACTCTGTTGTCTCACCTCTTTCTTTTACTGTTTTTGCTTTGCACGTCTGGAAATGAATCGGGCATATGGCTGAAACCATCTTGGCCACTGTGGGGTCGTAGTGTCTTACAAGGGAGTATCAGAATGGTTTCTTTTTATTCGTCGCTCCAATTAAGTGACTGGACCAAGGGCTGGAGTTCCCATCTGGTCTCAGATTGGGGTGTTTTGTTAGCAAAGTGCCTTGTGAAGAACTACCAGGTGGTTTCTCTGTAAAACAGACTTTGAATAGAAGAGCTGTAAAGAATTCAAGACAGTTGAGCAATGGAAAATAACTGTCATTTGTACAAGCTTGTCTTCAAGAAGTGGTGATGAAATAGAACATTTCACCTACGTTGTCCTACCGTACCTCTGGAAATCTTCCACGCTGAAATATGAATAGGTAACTTGTTTTTAAAATCTACTGCCCTTAACTTTGAAAAGGCAATTGTCTCTCTAATTGCAGCACAGCAATTCTGGAATGCTTGTAATTTCTTGATATTGCAAAGTCTGAGCACCTTAATAAGCAGGTAATTCAGGGTGGTGCTTTTATTTTTTAGTATGTGTTCTTGTTTAGCACCTAGGGAAGAAGGAAGGGAAGAGAAAGCTGGAACATTGACTTGTGGATCCTTTGGGTATATTAATCTGTGCTGTGCGTTATTGTCTACTATGTCCATTTGAATAAAACCACCATTTCTTTTTATAGGGTTACCACTGAACAGTTCATATACTGTCCTGATGCCAAAAGAAAAACAGCAGTTTTTCTACTTCAGATATTAGACATACATCCTAGACTGGTTTTATCATAGTTAGAGCCACACACAAAAAATCTGCTAAATGTTTATATAGTGGATCTTCTATTAAACTTCACTTACAGTGCTAATGTTTTAAAAAAGCTTGCTGACTGGTGTAGATTATCTTCGGGATGCGAACAGATTAGTTACGTGGCATTTGTAACGTGCACAAAACTGGTCTGTGATGTTGGAGGTATGTTCCCAAGCACACGAGTGTAGCATCCGTATTTTTAGGTGCTCTTCTGCACACAGGCTTTCCAAGCATGGTGGGGAAGAGATTCGAAGAGGAGATGATACTAGAAAAAAAAGGACTGGTTGCATTAGGTTCGAGGACAGAAACTGTATAACCGGGGCATGGTAACAGTTTATAAGGGATCTGTGATTTGTCAGTATCCATGGCAATTTCCCTGCTGTTCTCTGGATTGGAATGCTGGGCAGCAATCACAGGACTGTCACCCTCCTTGGGAGCCTATGGGAGCCCTGTGATGTCTTTTATTACCAATAAAATGCAGAAGCAGACATTCTTGGAGTAAGAAGGTGACTGTTTAGAAGATGAAGTGAAAACAAAATGATTGAATGTCACTTCTGGTACCATATTGGCACCTTGAGCCCCAGATCGCTGGAGGCCGTGGGAGCACCCCAAGCACTGTATTTTGCCATCTTCTTACTCTCTCTCTTGGGCTACAGGCAGTTGAGACAGACAGAATGCAGACTTGTCCAAACCCTTAATTTGACCTCACATTTGTTCACCACTTTATTTTCTTTTCAACCACATAGTAGCTTGGACCTCAAAACCTTCGTGTAGATCAGCTGCAGTCTTGGAAGCAGAAGACAGGCCAGAGGTATTACTTAGTAGTCGTTGACAAACTGTGTTTTCTACATTTCCAGCATTACCTGGAAATGAAATAAAGCTTTGAGAAGTATTGGACAAGCATGCTGTGAAGATATTTGTATGGATAGTTAAGCTTTGCATTTTTTGTACTGCTGCCATTCAAACATTTAATAAAAGCACTTGGCAAATGATAATGAATTTGTTCCCACAGCAGAAACACAGACATCACATCCACCATTTTTTCAAATTTAAGTATCTAAAATTAGACACTAAAGTGTTTTTAGAACCCATCATAAAAATTACTGAATTTTTACAACTGTGGATTATTCACAGCTCTCTGCAAGCGGCTTCATTACTCATATGAAATATAAGTACTTGTGGAAAACACACGATTTCTCCCACCAGTGTGGAAAGAAAAGCCTCATCCCATTAAAGTTAATTGGCAAGCTCCCACTCAGATGTGGGGAAGTCAGTATTTTGTTCCTTGGTTCTGGGATGGCAGCAGCTGATGCCATGTCCCTGGGGCTGCTGCTAAGAGTTTTGAAACTTATTTCAGTGGGAGTTTTGCAACTGATCTCTGAGGGTTGGACTGTTACTGATTAACTGCTCTGGTACATAAGCTTATTTACAGCATAGCAGTTTTCAGCCCTGCGGTCCACAGGAAGAGGAACAACAAAGTTGATCACGCCTTTGGTCAACTAAAAGATACAACACAACAGAGACGGACCACAGACTTTCTGAAATAGCATGACTCTAGATAAACAAGGATGAAATTATAAAGCAGTTTAAATTGTCATAAGGATATGTACCCAACATTAAGAAAAAAGTTGCTGTCCATAATGCTAGCAAGCAAAACACTTCTGTAAGGGAGGGAGGGAGGGAGGAAGTGAGGAAAGCAAAAGAGAATGTCAAATCAGCCCTCCTGACCTCCACAGATAAGGATCAGGTTGCATAAAGAACTTGCAATTTAAAATACAAGCTTGGAAAAACTGCCTATTTGTTACTGGTAACTCCTCTAGAGTTACACATTGTTTAAAGATACCTTAGAAAAACTATCTAGCATGAGAACCTTTAACATTTTTGACTTCCTAAGAACCTTTTTTTGGGATGTTTCCTGGATTTTTGGTCCATCCTGTTTATATTCCCTATGAATCTCAATTTTTTGGATAACTCTGCCAGATGCAACTTTCTTCCCAGGCTGAGCTGACCTGGACACGCAACATGCACAACAGCACCGCCGAGACTCCACACACGGCTGGAGCGTGGAATGAGACTCTGTCCACACAGTCACCGAGCTCCGAGTTTTCACTGGGCGTGTTGGTGCTGCTGGCTTTCCTCATGGTGATGCTGGCTCTG
>JAAGNO010011883.1:0-28302 GCA_033439905.1 Ceryle rudis
TTGTTTGCTTGTTTGCTTTTTTTTTTCAATATTTATTTTTCTTGATGAACATCCCTTCCATGAATTTTTACAGATGTTTTCTGCACTCCAGTAAACTGTTAGCATCTACAGCATCCTTTACTTGGGAGCTTCACAGCACAGCCTTGCCTGAGTGAAGAAGCACCTGCTTTTGTTTGATTTGAAGCTGGTTCTTACTAGCTGCACTTGATGCCTTCTAGTTCTTGTATTAGAACAGATGGTGAACATCATGTCCCATTGTCACTATAGTACAGGTCCTGTACTGCCCCTACAGTTCTGATATGAAGTCTGAAAAATCCTCTTCTTTTTAAATGTTGCCCATACTGACGTTGTTTCACACCTATATATTGTACTTGTGTTTCTCTGGGTCTTTTGTGTTTCAACATCCCTCTTAGATGAGGTGTGGGAATGACAAATGCAGAGTTCCTGAGGTATGGGGAACCACAAATTTTATTCTTTCCTAATAACTCCCATCCCACTCAGTTGGCTCTGTGACAGCTACTGAGCACCAAGGTGACATTTCTGTGGCAGTCTCTTAGTTAGACATATTACTGGGATTGGCAATTTATCATATGCAGTGTGTTGCACCTGCATTTTACTACTGTAAATTCTTCACGGTTTGACTAGAACTAGCAGAGTGTTTGTGTTTGGCTGCATCTATGTACATTGTAGGCTTTTGGTGTATGTGTGTCATGGCCTGACCCAGTGAGATGTTAAGAGCTATCTATTACATGGTTCATATGCCAAAGTCTTTTATTATGGGAAGAAAAGGTTCCTTGAGAACTTTTATGTTCTGAACCTAAAGTGAAGAGATGGATCTGGACATCTCAAAATCCTAGAAAAAATGCTATTCTTTATGGGTTGGGGCTATCTCATTTCAAGTTAATCAAGTCGGGACAGGTTGTTAATGTTTTCATGTTATTCATGCCCTTCCTTTTTTCTCTTCGTGTTCTGCAACCTCGTATACTTTTGCCATTGCCTAAGGACAACAGCTCACTTCCCATAAACCAGAAATTGATGATGCAAGGTCAGGCTATTTTCTAGAGTGATTTATTCACAAAACACCAAAGGAAAGTAGTATTGATTATTCTTACAACGCATGGCCTGAACGGCACACCGGTGATTATGCTAGGAGAAATTACAATCAAAATTCTCTGTTGTGTGGGCTTATTCACTCACTTTTTTCCTCTAAAATCTGACTTCCTCTGGTGTTAGCACTGAACAAAATGCCTGATGTCAAGTCCTTCATTGCTGGAGCCTCTCAGGGCCTACAATCACAGGGTATAGCTGCTCCTACCTATGTGGTTTGCCTGTGTGTGTACATGAACTGTTTTGGAGCAGAAACTTCTATGAGGAGTAGCCAGCTTGCTGTAGCTCGGTGCCTGTTGGGTTGCCTTGTAATCCAGCTGCTTTGCTTCCTCTGTCTTGGTGCTGCTTCTCCCTCTTCCTTAAATACACTCTCCCTTTCCCATCTTTGCTGACATTTTGCTGTATGTTGTCATCCCTCACCCCTCAACAATGTCATAGTGGGAATTCTGATGCCGGGTGTTTCATCTGAAGAGGATGCAATAACTGGTGAGCTGGTCATGTGTACTGACCCTCCTTATGTGCAGCTGTTCTACAGTATCTGGGCAGGTTTGACAAGCTACGGGGCTTATTTGAGCTGTCTGGCCTAGCCATCTTTTCTTGGCAAAGAGGAATTCTTAACAGAATTTGCTTGATCATGTTCAGCTGAATTAGCTGTAGCCTTCTTTAGGTTAAGACGGTTTGAAGCTAATTCAGTTGAGCTAAGCCATATGTGGACACTTGTTTTGGTTTGACTGACATCTTTAGTTTTAGCTTAAACCTGTAACCTGAAGGAACAGAAACTGCATGAAGTTGACCAGCTGCTGATAGACCCAACCCTCAAGTCTTACTGGCTGGCAGGTTACCACGTGTTAGATAAGTCACTCTGTGATCTCTGTTCTTGGGAAAGGCAATGTAACTTGGCTGGTGTTAAGCCTCTTTCCATACAGATTTACCATCCCCCATGCTTGCAGTGGGCTAAGAGTATGGAAATATTTCAGATCTGCTAAATTATGATACCTTCAATTGCCATCAATTGCCACGTGAGCCTGCTGAACCGCTCGCACGGCCTTTGGCTTGGCTTTAAAGTTTGTAGGTTTGGTGAAACCATTCCCAGGTTGTAGGTAGGCCAGCTCTGAGAAGAGGTACTGCTTCTAGCTGGGTGCGGGCACTTCATGTCAGGCTGCTTCTGTTAAAACTTTTAGCTGACAAATTTCCTACTCAGTGTTTTATTTATGACTTTTTGTGATATTTAAAGCACAAAATCTTGTTCATAGGTTTCAACTGCTGGGAAGTGCTAATTGCTCTCCTTTATTCTATTGTAAAGATGCTTGTGATTGTTATAGAAGGCAACTATAAATGGTAATTACGGTTGCTGTTTTAATAGGAAGCACTTTCCTGGTTGGGTGTTTTGTTGTTTTTCTGTTGTTTGGTTTTTTGGTTTTTTTTTTTTTTAATTACAGTTACTGTTTGAATTATCTTTGCATTTACTGTGTTAAGCTTTTCCACTGATTAGTTACAACTGCATCTGTCCTCTGGCATGAATAAACTCTTACATATGGAAAATACTTTATTGTATTACCTTATAAATTATTTCACATCCCTGAAATAGGAATATGGTTTTAAAATGTCATTGTCTGAACACTGGTTTGTTTTTCCCTTTGTCCTTGCACTTTTCTTCCATATTTATAATTTTCCAGTCAAGTTGGCAAATAATTTTAGGGAACAAATTGCTTTTGTAGCATGAAAAGGCATGCTTTAATCCTCCTTGGTTTAGGTACCTTGCTCTAAAGACTTGTGTATTGTGTGATGTTTGTGGTTTCATTAATGGATAAGGAATATTACTAAGCATTGCATCCTTTTATGTTCAATCTTTTTTGCCTTTTTGTGAGATGCTTATTTTGTTAGATATTCTCTGCTGCTAAATGGATTACATAATTTCAGATGAACATGACATAATGCAGAATGCTTCTTTGCAGAACACTTTGGGGGCTAGTTTAACTGTCCACCCCTCACCCCCAAAAGAGGCTGCCCATCTAAAGCAGCAGGAAAATGCTTGGCCTTAATGTTTAGATCCTCAGAATTCAGATCAAACTGCTGTTAATCCTTGACATCATTCTTTCTCAATCATGACATTCCAGAAGATATGTAAATTTCTGTCACTGGATATTATGCTGCAGTCACTTAATCCTAAACACCAATGCATCATCTGGTATTAAAGGTCTACTAAAATGTTAAGTACTGGGGTTTTTTGTTTGTTTTTAGACGTGCACTTGAACACTTGGAGCATTTAGAGGAAGATGATGGAGCTGTTCAGGTGAGAGGAATGAAGGAGGCTTAGAACTAATTTTTTTTTTTTTTGATAAATTTTGAACTTTCACTTTCCATCTCTGAGTAGCTGCTGAATCTTCTGAAGTGTGTCCCTGAGGTTGAGCTTGTACCAATTTCTACAAAATAATCAGATTCTTGCAGCATGAGAGAGTAGGATAGACTTGTGGCTCACAGGTTCAATGTTAGTGAGTGCCTCAGTTAAAGTTAGGATACTTTTCAGTGAAAGAGATGGAGGAGGCCCAACTTTGAGTGTGTTTCCCCCGGCCACACCAGCAGACCCTTCATTGACTATGCAAAAGGTAGGCTAGATATAATGTCTTTGCAATGTATTAAACAAGTGTTCACAGAGACACCAAGAAGGCCTGATGGTATGAGGGAGTGTCTTTCTTCCTGTAGAGGAGAATAATACAGAACAGCAACTGTTTTAAAATTATTTGGAAAAAACCCTACTATGGTTAGTCAGGAGGTAGTTATCAGAATTAATTTGAGAACAGAACACTAATCCCATCAATAAAACAAATGCCAGTAAAAGGGAGACTGTAAAATACTTTTATGGTGGCCACCGCTAAGAAAATTAAATGGGACTTTTCTTCAAGTGTGAGATCTTGCTGGATGGATTCTGACTCAAAAAAACATAACCTTGCATTTCAAGCTGCAGTGTACATTAAGAGAAGTCTGCTTTGCTTTGTTAGAGTTGAGAAATGCAACGTATCTGATTTTAAATTACGTAATAATGGAGCTTCTATTTTCTATTTAAACTTCAGCTGTGTTATGAATAAACAAAGGGAAACAAAAGATAATGTCATGAAAAGGGAAGAAAAATATTTTGGAGAACTAAAAAGGGTTTGATGACCTTTCTCAATAGTCTTGTAAGTTTACAGAAAAACAGAAAATGTTGGTTTTTTTCTGTTTTGTTGGGTTGTGGTTTTTTTTGTTTTGGTTTGGTTGGTTGGTTGGTTGTGGGGTTTTTGTTTTTGTGTTTTGTTTTTTTTTTTTTTTAATAAAGCCTCCAGGAGCAGAGGCATAAAGTTAAAACATCTTTTCCAATAGGTCTCAAATTGATAAACTCTGACTTGGTGACTTTGATCTCGGTCATTCTTTTTAAGCCAGTTGTTTGGGTGTTTTTTTGTTTGGGATTTTACTCTCCCACATCCTGGTGCTTTGGCTTTTCTCTCTCCTCCATCCTTTCCCACTCTAGATGACAAATAAGGAGTTTTTTCCCTACATGTGTATTATCTGGTCTGCTGAACCTGAATGATGCATCTCCCAGGGGCCTGTGACCTCCCCTGTGACCTCTTTCTGATCAATTTTTCCAGTAGAGGCACCTTTCAGACTAGACCCTGCCAGTGTCTCCCCATCAGTGTGCTGTGCATTGCACTCCTGAGTGAAACCTGTCCGTTCTCAGGGTTCCAGGCTGAGCCCCCAGTCTCTTTGCAGCTGACAGAAACCCTCATTCATCAAAATTCATCACGGCTGCCTCGCTTGTAACACAAACACAATTTACTTAGTGTATTTTGTTTTCTTTTTTTTTTTCTGTCAGTCTTATGTAGGTGCCAAATGTTAACCAGCTAGGAGACATACTCACAAAAGCAAATATGGGAAGTGAGAGTGTTTGCAGTGAAGTATGTGCAGAGGGAATAAAAAGAATTTGGGGTGGGAATAACCTTAGAGAGCTCGTGGGAATAACCTTAGAGAGCTCTAGCACCTCACAAGCTTCTGATGGGAGTTGGGGTTTGCCTTCTGTGCTGAGTAGGAGTTCTCACCTCTCAGAAGATTTCAGAGGCTGTCCTTAGCATGTGACAAAGTCTGAGAAAAGGTCAGGTGCATCTAGGTTGGAGGGAGGGGAGTGGAATGTCTTAGTGGGGGGTTGGAGGCAGAAAACAATTGATCTGGATGACATAGAAGGCACAGAGAGTGTGGGATGGATGGTAGAGCTGAGAACTATATTTAGAAATTTAGAAAACTAGTAAACATACAGGAGAAAAAAAATCACCAGCCTGTGGTAGAGGAAGAGAGGATAACAGGGAAAAGGTTGTAAAGGAAGAAAGACCAGGGACATAACTTTGCTAGCTATGCATTGTGCAGGCTAATCGCTACTGTTAATTAATTACTATTAATCACTGTAAGAACTGTCTCAATTTGCTTAAAATACAGAGAACACTTTGCATCCTGTGGGTTTTTTCCTGACCTTAGTCACTATCCTGAAGCCAGAGGGCCTCCAAAGAAAGAGAGGGGGAAAAAAAAATCCTAACTCATCTTGGGCCAGGAATTGTCAGAGCAACCTGATGTAGTTGAAGATGTCCCTGCTCATTGCAGGGGGGCATTAGATTAGATGACCTTTAAAGGTCCCCTCCAACCCCAGCTATTCTATCATTCTGTAATGCTCTATGGAGACTCAACACTGCTGACAGACAGAACCTTTGGTGCTAACAGAAAAATGTCTTCTGAAAACAGAATTACTTTCCCGCAAATCTCCAGATCAATTCTAGTCCTGTACCTGAAAGTTACAGGTCAATTTGGCTGAAACAGTCACATTTAACATATAGGTGAGACCAGAAAAATGTGAAAATTGAAGTGGCATAGAATGCCTAATCTTTTTCATTGACTCTCTAAGAGTCTTTGGCAACTGTTGTCTTTGCATCGTTGTTATAGAGGCAACAATCTGATAACAACTCCGTGCTTAATTCTGCATTCAGACCAGTACTTAAAGCTGGAGTGAAATCTATTTACTTTCATTTTTCCTGACCTAATCTTATTTTAAAATAAATTTCCAGATCACATATTTCAGGGAACAACTGAATTGTCATATGTAATCTAAAATAAATGAACTAAGCATATGAGAAGCAGATCCCACTCCATGAGCTCTTTTTGTCTTTCTGTAGCTGAACTGACTGCAGTCTCTTTGTTCACAGTTTCTTAAAGTGCAGCACTGAGTGTCATTTCTGTGTTTCAGCCATCTTGTAGCCCCATCCTGCCGACAGAGTATGACCTGCAGGCTGACTTGGAGTCACCATGCTGCCTGTGCTGTCTGCATTGCTGTTTAAGAAAAGGGAGCTGTGCAAGTGCTTTTCCTGGTGCAGCTTGGTTTATCTGTCTGTTTTGAGGGAGGCAGGCTCTCTGGGAATAAGGAGTGTCACAGTGTCTGCTGGAAAAACCCTAATGCTATTCTGCCGGCACAGGTTATTGCCTGACATATTTTCATTTACTTCAAAGCCGGGGAGCTGCATAGGTATACCAGCCACTTTTATTCTCCACTGTGCTATTATTTGTCCTCTAAACAGTTTGCATGCATTTCTAGAACTGTTAACTCTCAGGATAAGAGAAGTTGACCCAGAGGGGCCCATGAAAGATTTGTATAAAACTTCTTCAGCCACAGCTGAAGTGGTGACTTAAGCAGTCACCTTTGGGCGTTTGAGTCCCATTGCCACCCTCTGCTTATTCTGTTTCAAATCAGCTCTCCAGTCTTTCACAGTAAATGTCATCATTGCATTAATGTGAATAATCCTGACTCTAGCTTCAGTTGCTGAGGTGAATATTTATGGATATTTTCAAGATGATTCTTTCCCTTTTTTTTCTCTTTGGCCAGGCTGAATTGAGCCCATGGATTGTATATTTTTTGAGGCAGCAGCCTGAATCTGTGTTTTTGTGACTTGAAGTGTTAAACTTCTGGGTGATATTATAGTCTGGCACTGTGTACGGACAATAGCAGTTTGTTTCCATGAGGGAAGAATTTGATGTATTCTGTGTGCTATTCAAAGCATGAAGTTTGGGGTTGGTTTTGTGTGTAGGGACTTTGGGGTATAGTTTATGCTTCTTCTCAATGAAGCTATGAAACTTGATTGAGACTCATGGGTTTTCATAGGAGAAAAGTGGCTTTAACCAGGGCAGGTATCAAAAACTGGAGGTTCTCCTGCATCAGAAGCATGTGTTGCTTGTTATCTGGGAATTTATAGGACTTGCTCAGTTACGGCTTCATAATTTTGATGATTTGTATTCTGACATGGAGTAGTTCTTTTGTTACTGAGGAATTAGCTCTAATATCACATTTTTGCTTCAGCAAGGTAATACATGACAGGATAATGGAATCCTTAAATGATAGAAGTACCTGAGCAGTCATAGCAAGAGGAAAAGCAAACCAAGTGACACTTAAACAGAATTGTTTCTAATTAGTCAAATCCCACACTTTTCAGGAGATTAGAGTGAAGTGACTTAATATCAAACACCCAAACAACAAACACTGTGCTTGCCCAATGAACCATCAATACAGTATCAGCTAATCACTAGACTATCACCTACTCACCAAATAACCAGTGGGACTAATGTTACCATGATTTTAACCTCGGTCTGTGTGGTGTCTTCTGAAAATGTGTCCAGGTATTAAGTGTTTATCCAGGAAATTTGCAGTAATAATAATAGACAAAAATTAGTGCTTACTGTGCTCTTTGTCCCCACACCACCACATTAGCCGTCAGCTGTAATTACTATGTACATGAAATATTACAAACTGCATATTATATCTCTAGATTATTCATAACAGCATGCAATGGAGAGTGTAGTCTCCTAGCCAAGGTGTGTCTGATGTGCAGGAGACACTTATATCCTCTGTGTATTGTAGCATTGCTCAACACTGGGGAAAAGCTTCCTGCCAGAGTGATCTCCAGCTACAGTCTGATGAAAAGCAGCTCTGGCAGTCAGGATGCTCAGAGTAATGGAAATATCTGATTCATATTCTCACTCAGAGGGTTGAGAAAAGGTCAGATTTAACCTGATTCTGCTGATATTAGAAAAATATGTGCTAGTTATCTTACATAGAGGTAATTGTACTACCAGGAAATGATACCAGTATAGTTGGCAGTGGCAGTATCTGCCAGTTGTTACATGCCAGTGTAAATACTTTAGCTGGAATGGGGAGCATCTGAATTAATGCAAATGCAATATGAGAAACTGCTCCACTTCTTTACAGCTGCTCTCTCCCCACGCCCTCAAGCATCTAGCTACGGTTTTTATCAGATCCTGATGGTATTTCTGCTCCCACCTTTCCCCTTCACCTTCTTGCTTTTTTCATGCAGCTGTTTTGCACCAAACTAAGAGGCAGTGGCAGGCAGGTCTCGAGTCAGGGAAGTTTGGGTGTTGCCAGTGCAGCCTGAGCACGCTTGCACTTGTTGTTTGCAGATGTGATGGTGGAAGGGGAAGGTAATGAAAAGTAGATGCTATCAGTTTTACAAAAGGTGTTTTGGTTTTGGTTTGTAAGTGTTGATTATTGCCTAAGACTGATCTTCAAAAAAAAAAAAAAAAAAAAGTAATAATATGCATAGCTCTGTTAAGTCCTAGCTCCTCCTTGAAATGTCATAGATCACAGAATCACAGAATTTCTGAGGCTGAAATAGACCTCCAAGATCATCAAGTCCAGTCTATGACCCAACACCGTGACATCAGCTACACCATGTCAGCTACACCATGTCACTAAGTACCACATCCAGTCTTTCCTTAAACACCTCCAGGGATGGCGACTCCACCACCTCCCTGGGCAGTCCATTCCAGTGTTCTATCACCCTTTCCATGAGGAAGTGCTTCCTAATATCCAACCTAAACCTCCTCTGGTGCAGCTTCAGGCCCTGCCCTCTTGTCCTGTCACTAGTTGCCTGGGAGAAGAACACGACCCCTGCCTGACTGCAGCTTCCCTTCAGGTAGCTGTAGAGAGTGATGAGGTCCCCCCTTGAGTCTCCTCTTCTTCAGGCGAACAAACCCAACTCCCTCAGCCTCTCCTCATAAGACTTTCCCTCCAGTCCCTTCACCAGCCTTGTCGCTCTCCTCTGGACCCGCTGCAGCACCTCAATATCCTTCTTGAAGTGGGGGCCCAGAACTGCACACAGTACTCGAGTTGAGGCCTCACTGTGCCAAGCACAGGGGCAGAATCACATCCCTAGTCCCACTGGCCACACTATTCCTGATACAGGCCCAGATCCCATTGGCCTTCTGTGCCACCTGGGCACACTGCTGACTCATGTTCAGCTGGCTGTCAACCAGCACTCCCAGGTCCCTCTCTGCCAGGCTGCTCTCCAGCCACTCATCCCCCAGTCTGTAGCTGCAGGGGGTTACTGTGGCCAAAGTGTGGGACCCTACACTTAGTCTAGTTAAACCTCATACTACTGGCTTCAGCCCATCGACTCAGCCTGTCCAGGTCCCTCTGCAGCATCTCCTGACCCTCCAGCAGATCAACACTTCCCCACAACTTAGTATCATCTGCAAGTTTCCTAACAGTAGACACAATCCCCTCATCCAGGTCATCAATAAAGATGTTGAATAGAACTGGGCCTAGTACTGATTCCTAGGGGACACCACTGGTCACCGGACACCAACTGGATGCAGCACCATTCACAACCACCCTCTGTGCCTGGTCATCCAGCCAGTTTTTAACCCAGCAAAGGGTGCACCTGTCCAATCCATGGGCTGCCAGCTTGTCCAGGAGGATGCTGTGAGAGACTGTGAAAGGCTTTGCTGAAGTCTAGGTAGACCACATCAACAGCATTCCCCTCATCTACCAGATTGGTCACCCAGTCATAGAATGAAATTAGAGTGGTTAGGCAGGACTTTCTGTTCCTAAACCCATGCTGGCTGGGCTTGAGCCCCTGGTTGTCTTGTACGTGCCAATCGATGGCACTCAGGATGATCTGCTCCATAACCTTGCCAGCCACCGAGGTCAGGCTGACAGGCCTCTCGTTTTCTGGATCCTCTTTCTGGCCCTTCCTGTGGATGGGCATCACATGTCCTTTTCAAACCAGTAAGGTTAAATCTTTCACTTTCACCTAGTGTCATCCTGACTGTAATAGTCTACACAAACTCTCTCCCATGTTTTATTCTTATCACAGACTCCTATTTCCACTCTCGCAACATTTTTTGCACTATTTCAGTCACTGACTACTCCCTCTTGTAGCTGTAGGCTTTTTTTGTAAACAACTCTGAGGAAAGTAAGGCCACCTTACATCTTTTTGTGAGTCCTTTCTTACCACAGTAAAGTGTCCTAGAGGGCCCAGGGGCTACAACTTGGATGTGATCGGAATGTGCCATTTTTTCCTGTTACACCCTTGCAATTGATTTTAAATATTTATAAGATACTTAAAAGGAAATGCATTATCTCTGACTAGGTCCTCATCACTCACAGCACCAGGTCACAACGCATTTCCCTACCCCCATAATTTAGCATACAAAATGTTGGGGTTTTTTTGATGATTAAAAGGAAGAGTGGGGCGAAGGGTAAAGCTCTCACAATCACTAGCCAGTTTGCACAAAGGAAAAACAAATATAGCTTGTAGCATAAACCCACTCATTTCCTCTTCAGCCAAGCTTCTTCCCTACATCTGATCTTTGCAAACTTACATCACTGCCTGGTGTTTAAGATACTTAAATTTATATTTCCTGTCTTTTAAAATCCCCAATAATGTTTAGGGCCGTACCATGCAGAGGCAAACGTAGAAATGTGCTCCTTCCCAAGGGATGCATGGTCTAAATATGTGACAAGGATAAAGTAGAATGATAAGCAGATGGTCATGTACGTGTGAAAGAAGCAATCAGCAGAGAAACTATATTTGATTCAGTAATTGTGTTGGGCTAGGCCCAAGTGGGGAATGTGTATTTGGGAACACAGCTGGAGCCTCAAAATAGTTGCAGTCAGTTTTTTTTTTATTTAACAAAGAGGAACTCTATCTGAAATCTCATCTCTCTTGGGACATTAAAGTCTCTCTTTGCAGTCTTGTGAGACTTTGCACTTTGAAGAATGGATTCTTGGGTTCAGACCCTTGGTCTGAAAAACCTCAGTTTTATCTAATGTCTTTTTAAAACACTTAACATAGAAAGAGATCTAGCATCAGGGCCTGAGATAGTTCTGCCATGGGGCTACAATTCACAGGATCCTTTGCTTACGCTTTGCTTTGAACAGTTCCTTTCCCAGTGTCAGCCTTCAGCAGGTTTCTTCACAGCGTGGTATCAAGGATGTGACTTTGGTAGCTGTTAAAGGCTGAGGGTCAAACTGAACCGGTGTTCCTAATTTATGAGAGAATTCTCTAAGCTTTGGAGTACTATGTAAAATAACTGCCTCCTCTGTGATTTTAACTGGGAGTTGTTCTGGCTGCTGTGTTTTAGGTTGAACATGGTGTTCTTAATCTGTATGAGATGCAGCCTTAATACACCTGCCAGGCTTTGGAGCCTCAGCAACACCACGTGGCTTCAGGCCACAGGAAATCTGGTATAGCCACACCTTAGGGCAAGGGGCTCATAAGCTCTGGGCAGACTTGGCTGGGTATCCAGCTGAAGTGCATTGTCTCTCCTGGCATAGATGTATGTGGATATTTGATTATAAATCCTTGCTCTTAACTTGGACTCTCTGTTCTATTGTGTCTTTGGCTGGACAGCCTTTCCTCATTCCTAATACAAATAGTCTGTTGATTTTACAACTTCCAGATGAGCTTGGTGGGAGATATTTTGTTGAGATCTATCAAGGTGGTAGGAGCTCTGGCATATCCATCTAAACAGCTTCAGTCAGCTAGACCTCTGGGTGGAAATGCAGTGTCTGGGGACTTCTGGAGAGTGCTGTGGATTTCAGTTTTGGGCTTGGGCATTGAACTGTCACTAGGACGCTGAAAGTTTCAGAGCGAACACAACTAATAATGGAGTTGGAATATGAAATCCTTTAAAGTGCCCTCTATTTTCCTGATTCAGAAGGCTGAATCCTGACCAGATGATATACATCTGTGTGATATAGAGTATGCTGGCTTGTGCTTAGTGAAGCATAAGCTTGAATAGGGTCTGCAGACAGGTTGTCCATATGGATAACTACTTTTTCTGATAGCTAGGCATTATACCACAGAGAATCTGGGTCTCACTGGCATAGCAGCATTATTGGTAGAAACTGAGCATCGGCAGCTGATTTCTGACTTTCCTCCCTGCGGGCTGTAGAGATTTCATGTGCGTCATATGTATGATGCAGTGAATATTTTAAAGAGAAAAATGTTACTTATTTGCCTCATTTGTCCAGTCATACAGCATAACTCAGATTCAACTAGAGGAAGCAGCTTGTCATTTTCATGCCAGCATCTTTTTGATAAAGAAATTATATGGCAGGTTAGGTTGTAAGGTTGTATTTCTATATACACGTACCATTCCTTAGGTGTCATATGCATATATGTGTGGATAAACAAAAAGGTCTTAAATAGGGAATAGGTCCATTGTAGTCAAAGCAGTTTTCTCTTCCTGTTGGTAAAATTGCCTCATTATTTGCTCCCTAGCTTTGGAAACACAACTACTGAAGTCCTGGTTTTGGATTTCAGAGGGTCATTGCTCCTATGCCTCGGGGAATTCTCAAGGCAGTAGTGGGAAGCCATCATAGAGAGAACTTGTTTGACTTGCTTGGATGAGGCTGATGAAAGAAAAGTGCAATGGCAATTGATGTATGCCATAAATGTCAAAGGTCCCTTTTTTATGTTTATTTTAGAGTATGAGGTAGCTTATAAAGATGTCGCTGTAAAAATAAAAGCTATAAATTAGAAATTTTGTTCCATATTCACATCATTTTAGTGTAGCTGTCCAAAGCTAATACTTTCTGAAACATGTGAATAGTCCAGAGTACTCCTGATCCCTGTCTTTTCGTATAATTTCTATTCTGTACCTTCACAAGAGGCTGCTTCCTGGTTCTTGCCAGAAATATCTGTATTCTGAGGTGTTACCAATGCCTGTCCTAGGTATTTTCCCTTGTCATATCAAGAGGATCAAACTCCAGTTGGAACTTCTCTATCCTGCTTCAGTGATACTCTGTAATTTTAACCCTGATCAGTGGCCTGGTCTGAGCATCCTGAAGATGTGAGCCTTTTACACGGGGTGCATCCATATTCTGTGTGTCTGCTTGGTAAACAATTGTACACTGAAATCAGTGGAGACATTTCCCTTTACTAAAATAAAAAAAAAAATTAAAATTCTTCATGAGTCCCTCAGTTGACTGATTTCTGGCTATTTCACTAGAAACAATAATATCAGTGTTGTTGTTCTTTACACATTCTTTTTTTTTTCCTAATGGTTGAACCATTTCTCCTGACATAAAAACTAAATACAATTCAAAACATGGTGATACTTTATTTCCCCCCATAGGTGGCTCAGACCTATTTTTAAAATATTAAGAAAATGAGAGAAACTAAAGGTACTGTGATAGCTTTCTTACAGATGCTTCTAGTTCTGTCTACAGAGCTAGCTGAAGATGTGAGATTTCAAACTTTGGATGAAAGATGAGGTCATGAGGAAGGACACAATAAATTTAGGTCTCAAAGAGGAGAGAGAGGACAGAAGCATTCGGCTTGATCCATTGATATGTTAAAGGCTTTGGTAAATTCAGAGGTCTGAGAACATTTAACAGTTCAAAGACATCTGTTAAAGATACCAATATTTGAAAGATGTTGCTGTCCCTGGTGAAAGATCAGATTGAAATTTTAGCTGAATTTGAGGACGGGCAGATGCTCAGGTCAGAAAGGTACATTTGAATAGAACAGTGGTATGTCGGGGTCAGCAGTTGCATCCAACCCTTGACAGATTAACTTTTGGTTATGTGCCTTTTTGGCTATGTGTGAGGTGCAGCTGAGTAAACTGATGGAGTGCCTAATGAGGCTATGTGTGACTTAAACATGAAGTAGCACTAAACTCAGGTACTGAGCTGAAAATAGGGGTGTCACTCAGGTCACTCGTTTGAACTGGTGTGGCAGTCCCTAAGACCTTGTAGTGATGCAGGTTCCACGTGGCCATGTGAATACAAAGCAATTCTCTCCTGGCCATGATGTGGCCTTAGTTTCCCGCATCCTGACCAGAGGGGACCAGGAGAATGTAAATAAGGACAGAATCTGCCTTTCAGAATATTTATTACTGTGGGACCGAATGTGCCAGAAACTGTACAGTTCGATTTTCTTTGCAGTACTGACAGGAGAACAAACAAATCCTTTGACTTGAATTTCGTATGTCAGCACAACTGGCTGTGGAGCTGCTTGTTTTCTCTCTTCTGGCTCAGAAGTCACTTTTCCTTAGACTTCCATTTGCTGAATCAGCTGAAGACTATGAACCTGCTTAATTATGGAAGTATTTTCTAGTTGTGATTGGTTTTCAACTTAATACATATATATAATATCAATATAGATAAAGGCTATTTTTGTAGCCTCGTGGAGTAATTTGATTTTTATTGTATCAGTTTTATGGATGCTGATATCATTGAGAAATTCTATATGGGACATTAGGAAAATGGAAAATGTCAAAGAGTGAGCATGGAGGCTCCAGTATACTGTCACAGTTTTTGTGGCAAGCCGGACCATTTCCCAGCTATGTTATGATTATGCCATGTACACTGTCCCATAGCTGTCACTAGTTTGCAGCATAGTGGCACACTGTATACTGCTATGGAATCATGCTCTTTGTTGATCCTTCATCTACTGGAAGCTATTACTTCTTGTATTTGCCTGTCAGTTCTGCACAGCAGCAAAAACCCAGGAACAATTTATTGGTATTCTGCAGCAATTTGGGGGCTAGAGATAGCAGAACCCTTAAAAAATGTTGTGGAAAAAGTGTGAATCTTTAGGTGATCTGAGAAATACTTTGTGAGCAGAGGAAGATAAGAAAGGAGAGAAGGTGGAGGTTTTGGAAGTGGGCATGAAAAGACATTGCTGGAGTATGATATACATTTTTCTTTAAGAGAGAAATATTCTTCAAGTCTGCTTGGATGTCTATGGAAATTGCTTCAAGTAGGCATTGGAGGTTTTTGCGTATATGCCTTTAGGCAGGATTGGGGCCAGGTAGGATATGCGATCTCTGCTGTGGTATTCAGCTGTAGCTTTGTATCCCCCAAAATCAACTTGCCCTGAATATTTCAGATGCTTCTGATTTGTTCCTATTATCCAAAATATTGCTAGTGGCAGTTATTGGGGGAGGGGGTGTGTGTTGTACTGCTAAAAACATCAGCCTCTCTTAATACAAACAAAAAACCATAAGCAGTTAGTATGAGTCAATAATTCTCTTCTGAAAAACAAACAAACAAAAAAAAACCAACCAAAACCAAAGCAAAACCCAACAAAACAACAAGCCAAACAACAAATGGATCAAGGAGCTTTCTTAAAATTGTCAGGATATTGCATTTGACCATTTGATGGAATAACCTGAAGCTCTTTCTAAGGGAACTGTTAGAAATCAGCATGTTCTCCCTCTCTAGACAAATAAATCCTTGTGTTTTCCAATCTGTAAACCTTCCCCAAATCCCCCTCCTTCTTTCCCTCCTTGCCCTAGCTGCTTCTTCCTGTACCATGTGTCTGCATTTCTACATTTACTCCTGCTGTTTTCACCTGGTTTAACTGACTTAGAATGAGTCAGCTTGGTATTCCTGTATTTCTTCTTTACAGTATCTTTTTCTAAACTTGGAGAGGAAAGTGACAAGCTTTTATTTGTTACATCAGAAATATTAGGGGTTGGAAAGAAACACAGTTCAAAACCTGTTCTGTCACTCCTGCTTGTAGCAGCAAAGTGTTGTCATTAGAAAATACAGTGGAGTACTTCAGAGAAAAGTAACCCAGGGATGTTCTCTGTTGTGGAGTACTAATGTTACAATAGTGAATGTCCAGTAAGTTTTAAACCTTCAAAAGGAGAGTAAAAAAAATAATAATCCTACCTTTTAGATTGTGCTCCATCGACTGCTTCAAAGGTTCGGTTTAAATGTCTTGATCCTGCAATAGTAAAACAACACATTGCGAGTGGTTTCTTCATGTGCCTGCACAAGTAAGAAGGATACTCTGAGGTGTAGGCTGTCTGCTGCAAACAGTGTGGAGTATAACAATCTCCTCTTCGTGCAGTTGTGAACTTTAATTTAGACAATGATCAAAGAAATCACTCCACTAGTATGCTCATCCCCTTGAGCTGAACTGGAATGCTAACCTGCTTAAAGTGAGCATGGGCTTGCCCCCTATACTGGATAAGACTCATGGGAAGTGTTTATACTTTAAAAAACAACAATAAAATTAGAAAACTTTCAAATATGCAGTATTATGGGATTTCCTTTTTTCTTCACTGGGAGGCAGTATATTTATAGTAACAGCCTAAAACTTTACCTTTACTGTACGCTTGTCAGAACTTCTCCTTCACATTTTCACAAACTTTGATACTTAAGAAATGCCTCTGGCATTACAGGAATATTCTAGGTATCAGTAAAGCTATTGTTCTTTCAGATATGTGTGCTCCAGGCTAAATGGAAAATTCAGTGAAATGTTTTCTATTAAGAATTTACAGAGAGAGAAAGAAGTTAATGAGATGATACAGTTAGGATGAAACAATGCAGATCTTTTTTCTCCTTTAAAAATATTAATATTTTCTGTATTTCTTGTAATTAGTAGACTGTGGGGATGTACCTGTGTGGATCTGTGCGTGTATGCAAACCTGTAATGAGTAGTAACCACCAAGTCGAGCTCATTTCTGTGAAACGGGCAATGTACTTTGCAGTGGATTTTAGATTTAGAATTTTGGCCATGTGCTTGCTTTCATTCTGAGCATCTCTTTGCTTGAGTGCTAATAACTTGAAAAATCTCAGTGCAACTTACATTACAAGACACTAATCCAGACAGAGTTGTGCTTGTACCATTCTTGAAACCTTCAAGGCTTCTCTTGTAGGAGGGTGAATTTTTTTACTGGCCTTGAGATACCTTTCAGCAGAACTCTGCTGGGACCTAAGCAAAAGCAATTCATTCCTGAATTCAGCATCCATGAGTAGTGGGACTGGGGAGGGACAGTACTAAGCAATTTCATGGTCACTGCTGTTGCTGCTAGTTTGCTACACTGTCTTTGCATACATATTCCTTGCCATTATACTTTTCAGAATTTATGGCTGAACTCTGAATTCAAAATTCTCATAAAATTTCACTGTTAGCTTTCAGGTTTGAAGGTACCCTTGACTGTATAGGTAGTTTCATGGTTGCTGTTGGCCTACAAAGACAAGATGACAACATGGCATAGTGCCTGACCCATAGATGATATTTAGAGGATTTTCTATTAATAGCCTGAAATATAACTGAAAACTAAATGCAAATTGATGTGGCCCAGATATCTGATGTGACTCATTGCTAAGGAGAACCTTGGAACCCTTGATTCATTGCGTTGCTGTGTTGCCCTACAGCAAGTCACTTAACTTGTCTTGTATGCTGCCATTTCATATCCGTCTCGGAGCTTAATGTTTGTGCAGCACTCTGGAGATTTAGATCCCTATTCAATCTTATTATACTGTCTCAAAGGATTGAGAATGTTTCTGTGTGTCTGTTAAAGGTGCTGTCAGTAATTTACATGGAGTAAATAATAAAGATTGTGAAGAATGAGTCACTGTGTGTTCCTGTTTTCCTGCAACCTTTTACTGGGGTCGTCTTGTGTCCCTCTTTACCTAAATTCTATTCTTAGCTGATATAGCTGTCATTATTAATTACCAAGTAGATTCTTCCATTTAATTTTTGTTCCAGTCTCTAATTAATCTTTCTTACTGTGTAATTCTGTCTTGATGTCCTTATTTGTTTTGTATAAACCATGGCCTAAATATTTATGCATACAGTGAAAGTAAAATGAACAGTAAAATCTATGGCCTCTTGCCCCATCCTTGAAAGGATGCTGATTTTATTTATAAATGCAAAATATGTAGCCTGATTAACTGAATTCTACAGGGCATTCTTATCTCCTGTGAGTTGCTTTTGTCTGTTTAAAAATTTTTGAGGTAGTACGTTAGCTATTGGATGGTCTTTTAATTCATAATGGGGGTTTCTTGTTTATTTAAAATCTTCTAGGAAAAAAACATTTCTGTAATTCCCTGTAAATTTAAAATGAAAATTCCAAAAAAGAGAGCTGATGGGAGTTACAGCTCTTGGTAAGTTGTAAACTTACCCATTATATCATGTCAACTGATAACTGATTTCACTGTGAACCACTCTGTCTCATGCATATGACTGGCTTTTGACCCAAAAGTAAAGTGTGATTTTTTTATTTAAGGAAAAGGAAAAGCAATGAATTAGTGAAACTGTTTGCATATAATGTCAAAATGAGTGCCAAAAACTCCATCGCAAATGCTGGATATTTAACAGAAGAGTATGTGTAGAAGCTGGATTTCAACTGAACCGTTTTCTCTGTTTCAGACAGGATCAGGCATAAACCATTCTATATTTGTACCTAAACTTGAGTTAAAAATATCCCCTTTTCATTGTGTTTGAAGCTTTTTTCTCTTCTGCTTAGTGATAGCTTGGAACACGGCTCTTAGTCCTGCAAATTGCACTCAGACTTCTTAATTAAATACTCCTTTTAGCATAATCTTTGCTTAGCAACATCCCTTTTGAGATATTCTGGGAAGCTGAATACTTGTCTGGTGTGTAAAACAGTGTTTGTAAATCAAGGAATGTTGCCACATCCTGCTTGTTTATTTGTTTAATACTTTTTATATTACTCTTTTTGAGACAGAAACATGAAACCTTACGTACCAAATCACTCCGGCTTATTGCATGACACAATTACAAGTGACCTGAAGCCAGATCTTTGAAATACAGCTTACCATGTTGGTGTAGATCATTAAAGTCAGTGAATAGTATCTACATGGTTGTCATGGATCCAAGCAGCAAGCAGTTTCAGCATGCCAAAATAACCTGGAATTTAAACATAATCATTAGGCTCTCAGAAGCTCCTACTTGTGTTTTCCGTTTCATTTAGTTGCTGAAAAACACGCTATCTCAAAGTCATATAGTCAAAATCTAAATACAATCCCCTGTGCCTGCCTTGGCGTAGACCAGGGGTATGCTTCACACCCTGGGTGTGTTTTACGCTGGATAAAATTAACCTTTTGGACACTGAGCAGTTATTTTTGTATTTATCTTCTAGTGCTGCTGTTGAATCACTTGTCTAGGTTTTTGTGCTTTTTAAAGTTGTGTTTGTCCTCTGTGTGAAGTGTGTGTGGGTGTTGCTTTCTCTGTGTAGGCTCGACAGCTGTCACTGTGATCCACCTATCATCTTGCTCCATTAGGAGGACCCAACCTGAAGTTTTCAAGCACCATACACAGTTTGTTGTATAGTGTTGTGTGAAGTCAGCCAGCACTTCTCATAAGAGCCTCACTCACTCTGAGGATCAAAGAGAACTAACATATGTTTTACTCAAACAATACAAGGTTTAACTCTTTCTTTCTGGAGTTCATAATTTGGTCTTCCAAGCTGATCTGAAGATCAGTTGGTTGTAGACATTACTTGTTTTCCTTTGTTGGTTAAAAATACTAGAACTCCGTGCTGCCCCCAGCAGTTTCAGAAATGTTCAGCTGCCAACACTGGTTTTAATTTATGCCCTGAGGTTTTCATTCCTCTCGCAATTTTCCTTCCCTTCTCAGCCTTGGCCCTGCCCCATGTGTGTCGTTGTGGTATTGTTTGAATACTTTCTCTGCTGCAGACTCTGTTGCCCAATAGCTTTTTTGGTGGTCTTTTTGATCAATTCAACTCTTAATTCAAATTTCAGTGGAACCACCTCTGATTTCCATATAGTCTTTGTGTTTCTGTCCATGTGTTTCACTGTAAATGTTTACATTTGGTTGTATTAACGTGCTCTTGGCGCAAGGCAAGCTGAGATGTGTTTTGTATGAGGAATACTGTATGAAATGTAGACCCACTACATGTTGATGGTAAAACTGTGATTGACCTTGCAAGGAGTGGAATCAAAGCCTTTGAGATTCTGTTGCAAGGTCATGAAAAGAAGAAGTTTTGTGAAATCAAAGCTGAATTTGAAAATCCTAAATTGTTTCTGTGAATGCTTTGAGTGAAAAAAATAATCTTTTACCTATAAAACTTTACACTTGTCCCCTAGGCTCTATAGGGATATTGAGAAGTAAAAATGTGGGTAACTGTCTTGATTTGCTGGAGGAATTGGGGAGGAAGAGAAAAGAATATGAAAATGAAAAAGAAAATATTTTTGTTACAAAAAGTACCTAGGAAATATAATAATGTTGAGCTTAGTTATTCTATCAATCCTTGAATTCAGAAGGCTTTTAATGACTTTTTACATATTTATCAGTACACCAGTTCTTCACTTCTGTCATTACACGCCTTGTAAATATCAAACTTGTCACCATGAACAACATAAGCAGGTAAATGAGATACCATGCATCAGTTAACATTTGAATGAACACTGTTTAATGGTTCTTCAAGATCTGACCAATCTTCCTGATTTGTAGAGAGCCTGATCAGTAACCGAGAAGGCACAGGTTGTTTCCCGAGTGGTAAAAACAATCTGACAAAAGGAGACATCTTGATGCACAGATGAAAATAGGCAGTAACAATCTGGAAGAGCTCTGTGGTCTTGCCAGTTCCTGGGAGCATGGGCTGAACTTCCAGTTGCCACCTATCTGAGTTGAGTTGTGCTTATTTTGCCATAAACTGAAAATGTTATAAACTGCTGGTGTGTTGGACTCTAAGAAGTGGTATATTCAAATATGTACAAGGGACCTCTGAAGAATTACCACCTTCCTGTTAGCTAAGGCAGCTTAGGATAGCACTATCTGTACAGTTCATCTTGCAGTCCATTATGTGCCCATTTGTGTTTAGATAGAAGCTCTTTGCTACAGGTGTCTTTTAGTGAGGCCCCTTTGGGTGACTGGAAGAAAGATATATTTTTAGGTTCTGTTTGTTCCACCACTTTTGTAGTAGACCATGCCCACTACTTTCTATTTCTTCCTGGCAACTAGTGATCATGAGCTGTTTGAGATGGTAGTATGCTTGTTCCTAGCAGGCTTTCTGCTTCCTGGACTATGAATCACAACAAACTTTGTCTTATGTTGTATGAAGTGTCACACAAATCATAAAATAATTGATTGAAAGGAAGCTCCAGAGTTTATCTGGCCCAACCTTCCACTCTGTAGAGGTCAATATAGGTCTACCGCATGGTATGAAACATGTAACACCCAGGTTTAGCTCATTAATGCGTGGGAAGCTTTGATCTTTATTGCAGCAGCAGCATTTGGCTCTGCTGGGCAGGTGATGCAGTGTCAATATACTCTATGTATCGTTCTTTACTAGTAAAAATAGTCTAGGAGCCTAGGGTGAAAGTTCAGCACCCAAAATTTTCCACTCCTGTAGCAGTTTCCCGTTCTTAGCTTGGGTGTTAAATGTGTTTTGCTTGTTTAACTCCAGGTTTCAACCCAAAATGCTAGCAATCCATCCCCTGTTTAAAGAATCTAGAAGAAGAAAAGCCCATGCTGGTCTATTGCTGTATATTGCTATTTGCATATATCGCCATGTGCTATGGCAACAGAGACATTTATGTTCCCTCTGGAAGGTATTTGTGGCAATTTCTCTGAGTCTGTTGTTAAAGAGAATTTTGTTTGCAATAGACGACTCTGTTCCTCGGTACCACTTTCTCATTTTAAAGTTTTTGTTGTCAGGACCAGTAAAACAATGACTACATTAGAAATGACTTATGAGTGGTACCTTTTACAGCGTCATTCTGCAAAGTACTTGGGCATAGCTGTTCATGTACCAAATTCCTGTAGATGCTATTCGGATAGCATTAGGAGACCATGACAATCTGACAGACAGTACCTTGCATGGAGTAGTTTCCTCTTCTTTCTTATTAGAAAGTAAGGACGTGCAGGCTTTCATATGGTCAGAATCTGAGGAATCAACCTACCCAGATGCTTAAAAATTAATTAAGGGAAGGGAGTGAGCAAAACTAGCTTCTGGTTCCTGTGTCTGTCAGCGCCCATCAGTCAGCTCTGTTTCTCCTTTTGAAGCAGGACAAGAGGATGAATTTAATTAAAATAGGTTTGACTTGCTCTGGAAACACAAAGTAGAGAAATCGTCCTACCCACACCTTTCACAGATACTGTAAACATATAAATGTTACTGTGTATTTACTCATGAATGCTTTCCAGCATCATTGTGCTAGATACAGCTGAATGCCTCGGGCAGGTGGCAAGCCAATGACTGCAACAAATCTTCGTTCTTTGGACACCCAGATCAGAGCCACAAAGGCACAGCAGGTGCCTGTTTTTCTTGGTTCCACCTGAGTTCTGCTCAACAAAGGCATTAATAATTGCTGCTACAGAAAACTCCAGGGGAAAACAGAAAAGAGTGGGTTTTATCTGTTTTCCATGATTAGGAATTTAATTGTAATACCAAAAAAATACAATTAAAAAAAAAAAAACAAGGGATAAAAGCTCATTCTTTCTACGGCTGTCCCTGTAATGGATCATCAGGAATATCTCTGCACTGTTTGATTTTTTCTTATGTTTTTAATTCTACTTTGTTAAGTGTAAAGGGACGGAGAAACTGTCAGGCTGGAACAGCCCCCAGTTCAGTGCTGTAGTCAACATCAGATACCCCTGAAGATGTTGTGCAAACACCCCTCAGGGAGCTGGTGTTATGTAACTTTTACATCCCATCAGACATGGCTTAGGTCTCTGAGTTTGAAGGCTTACATTCTCCAAAGGTTAAAACTTACATTTGATTTTGCCATGTTCGCTGTTGTGATGCTGAACAGTGTTTGTTATTTTCTATGGAAACCTCGTTACAGTCTTTCCCTAGGTAACAAATTTATAGCTAGCAATTGCCCAGAATAGTTGTGCTGGAGGAAGAATTTGGTTTGCTCCATTCAGAACTAGTCCCTTTTTTCATCTGATTGAATGTTCCCCAGTATTTATATTATATAACAAGCTGGTTACATTTTCCCTTTATTCTACAATGCAGTGTAGGATTTCACTGTCTAGACAGCTGGAGGACTTTGAAAAATGTATACTGAGAAATGGAGCTTTTTTAGAAGAGTTATTCAGAGCATTATTTGAGCTCTTCTATATGGATAGGCCTTGGAGCTAATCTCTAAATTGGAAAACACCAGTGCTTTATTACGTCTGAAAAATAAACATGAAACTAGTGAGAAAATGGTTGAATGTTGCTTTATATTTCCTGCGTTGCCTACAGCTGTGAGAGCACACTGGAAACTTTAGGTGCAGAATGGCAATCCATCATTGCTTGAACCCTGTGATGTTGTACTAACAGTATTAGTTCTAGCTTTTTTGTTGTTTTGCTTGTTGCTTAGAGAGAGGTTTTGGGCTGCGCCTATCTGGGGATTCAAGGAGAACTGGGCCTCTAAATTTCAGAACGAATACGAATATTTACTTGGCACTTCAGATTCAGAGTGAGTGTTATGTGCAGTGGCTTGCACTCTTTTTAATCAGGCAAAATCCTCAGACCTCTCTTCCTCTTGAGCTCGTATCCTGACAAGATCTCTGAGCCTTGTTTTTTAAGCACTTGTGCCAAAACAAGAACATCCATAACGAATTTCAGTCCAAATATTCTGCTTCTTTTCTAAGTTTAAATATTTAAACACAATTCTAGCTGTACTGGCCAGACACTGACATTGGTAATTCTGAGAAATGTTCACAAAGAATGCCAGACACTGGGTGACTGGTGTGCTAGGTCTTTGTGTTTGTATAAGAGAACATTTCTTCATTTAACCATAGAACAGCATTCCCATCAATATATAACAGTTGTAAGAAATTATTAAAGATTTTTGATTAAATTATTATTAAAACTACACTTGGCAGCATTTTATCAGGTAAAGTCTTTCATCACCCTGATTTCATCAGCACAACTTCATGTAAAGGCTGTGTTGCATGCTCAGGGATCTTATGTAGAGATGGCTGCAAAAGTAAATAATCATCCCTAGTTCTTGGCTTCATCACATTACTGGACAAGACCATTTTCAGCATACAGAAGGTGGAAGAAGCTGCATTTCTTCTACTCCTCTTTACCAGGGTTCACAGCATGTGTTAATGGGAACTGAAATTTGTTGCAACTTAGCCTTCATTGCTGCATATTCTATCATGTCTTCCCCATGGCAGTGGGCTTTCCTCCAAACGGAAGAAACTTGTGTGGTCCTTAAGGCTGATAAGAGCTGGACTGTCAATCACTTGCACTTGTGATTATGTGTTGTTTTATTGCTTGATTTTTGAAACATCTGACAGATTAAAGGCAGTTCCTTATCTGCAGCTCGTGCCCTCCTTTTAGCTGTTCAGTCTTTCTCTGCATTGTGCCAGGAGCTTCATGGGGATGTGTTGCGGGGAAGGCTGGTTTTCAGCCTTTTTGTTCTGTACTGGAGAACACTGAGGCTCAGTTCCTGGCTCTGGTGCTGTGGTGTCACCTAACAGTAAAAGGTGACTTACATTTGGGTAGAGCCAAGGACATGCTGTAATCCTGACCTCACACTGTCTCCCTGATGCTCTGCTACCTGCAGTGCCTCTCTGCAGCCCTGCCATGGATCTTTTCCTTCCTTGCACTTACAAAGGAGCTTGTGTTGTCTATGTTCTTACAAGAAATCCTGTATTTACTGGTGGAGGGGAGAAGGGGAGATTGTGCTTTAGATGTCTGTCTTCTTTACACTATCTTTTTCATTAAAGCTGTCTGATGTGGCATGTGCTACCTGATGCAAATGTATCAATGTGATTAGCCAGTCTTGCCAGCTTTTATCTGGGTTGCAGCTATCTTGCTTAGGACATGGCTTTGTAAGCAGTATTCTCTGACACCCAGTTATCTTCCAGTCTATTTTCAGGCAGTGGTGACAAAGTGACGTCTAATATAGCTACAAAATTTGTGATGGTTTCTGGAGCATCTAACTCACTGTCATAAGCTTTTCTGTTGTCAAAGAGCCATGGGGAGCCACCTGTATAAATGGGATTTCCCTCCATTCATGTTTTTGAGGATGTGGAAATGGATGACATTAAATCACAGGCTATAATTTAGACAGTGAGGAGATTGCTGACTGATTCTGTAAGTAGAAAATTCCCTCAAGAAACACGTTATGTCTGTATTCCTGTCATAAGATTGAGATTCAGTCAAAAACTAACTTACTTAAATGGCTTAATAGTGAAGATTGTGCTAATAGAGGTAAGAAATGTATTTTGCTCCAGGCTATGAAAATTGGGGAACTTTAAGGAATGGTATTTCCTTTCTTTTTTGAGTAGACATAGTAGCAAATGTTCTGAGCTATAATTAGTTGAACATGATTCTTCTATTGCAACATTTGAAATAATTGTCACTATGCGGATTTGTGGTTGAAAGAATCCCAATGTGCTTAGCATTCATTTATATATTTGGATAACATATGCAGCCTTTAGGGCCCCAGTTTCAGAGTGGGACTTGTTCACTGTAGTTCACAATTGTGTGAATATTACACTGACACAATTAAAGAATGAACCAACGTGGAATAGAGGTGCTTCAGATGACATTTTGAATATTCAGTGCTAGCAAACACAGTCTTGGGCTCAGGTTTTCCCCATCACTTTTGTTATGTGCCTATATATACATACATGTATTCCTGCTTGCTCTGGTTAGTGTGTGGAAAGCCCCACACTATCAAGGCTGGGTTTTAATAGTGCACATTCTTCCAGCTAGAAAGGTGAGTCACAGTGGCTGCTGCTTCTTTCTCCTGCTATTGCTGGGGTGCCTCCCCCTTTTGAAAATGGGGTTTTGCTGAGAGAGGAGACAGGCTTCCTCTTGTTTAGGAAGTATAATACTGAGTGGAACAAATGGATGAGCCCTTATTTTATAGTCGGCTTACAGTTACGTAGCTCTTTTTACATCAGTAATCAATGTAAACAATATATGCTCAAAATGACACGTATATTTGTTTTGCAATTTGTTACGAAATACTTGGCCCCAGAGGGTGAACGCCTCTGTCACATCTAGGGTGTGAGGATTGCAGGCCAGGGAGGGTTGGCTGATGACTTCCTGGCTTCTGCATCTCTCCTGAAGCACCTAGTGCTGGAGAGCTGAGGCTGGAGCTAGTGTCAGTGAGGTGAAGTGTTAGTAGGAGGCTTACTGCTTTTCCTAAAGTTGCTCAACTTATGTGAGGGAGGTGTAATGCTGTCCCCAAAGGCCAGAAAGCCCCATTGCCAAAGTAGTCAACAGCTCTACCCTTTTCTCTGTCTGCTTTCTGGGCAGGCAGCATGCTGGAGAAAACGGACCATGATCAGATTGCAGTTGGGTAGCTCTTCTGGGTGAGAAATTTAGGTGTTTTTCATAAACCTTAATGTGTGCATAAGGGCCTAAAAGGCACATAAAATCCTGCTGAAGCTCGTTTCTCCTGGTCCATTTGAAAGTTCTAGCTTTAATGCTAATTATATTTTTGTCTTCCGGACAAATAATAGCTCAGGAAGATGTATCAGCAGTGAGTCCTCTGAGAACAGCAGGCTGTATCAAAGACCAAGATTTTGAATATGAAATCTTTTCAGCCAAGCAGGAAGTAATGAAGATGATGATTTTGAAAAGGAAAACATTTCCCTGATGTGGTCTCCTATTCCTGTTCGAAGTGGGTAGCAAAGGTGTTTTTCAGACAAGCTACTGTGATCCAATTAGATAGACCTAAATTTTAGTTCTTCTCTTTCTGCTGCAGGTTTCCAGACTGATACAATTTAACTTTCTTAGGATCGTGTTATTGCTTGGATGGGAACTGGGCTACAGCACCATTAAATGACAGAGTTTAAATATAGAAGATGTTGCCTGAGTGGTTGCCTGGTGTGTGTGCTCATCTGAGCTAAGAATACTGAAAAAGGACTTTTTTGATTTGGGCAGATGAAACTTTTTAGAAGGAAAGTAAATGCCGTTGCAGCCCAGAGCAAATGCTACTGGGTATGACTTATACAATGTATATCATTTTTTAATTAGAAGCAGTGGAGGTTATAGGCGTACTCTTGTATATTTATATCATTATCTTTGTGCTGACTGCTCAGATGACATACTAAATGGCACAAAACTCTCACTAAACACCTATAAACTCAGTCGTATGCATCACATCCCACAGTTAGCAGAACTGGTTATGCATTTAAAGCAGCTTTATCTAGAAATAGAAATTCTTACTGGGCATTTCTTCAGCAGCATCTGTTTTCTTTATTTAACTTAATTAAAAACTGCTTTAAAATGCATTGACGACATCAACATTTGGATAAGATTATGGAGTGATGGTTCTAAGTTCCAAGCCTTTGAAATAAATAAAACTTCTTTTTGAAGCATGAAATTACTTTTTCTTGCAACCTATTCCTTAATTTAAAATTGCCAATCCTATGAGACTGAGAGTCCAAGCATCTATTTAAGATTGAAGCCTTGTTTGCCCACAGAAACAACACTGTTGTGAAGAAAGAGTAAACTAATCAAAATAAACCAATTTTAAATCAGCACATCATTCTTATGTACAAAATTGCTTCAGTTTAACTATGCCAGTGCAACACCACACTTTTTTTAGACCTGTGTGTGTATTGGTCTTTCTATGACCAGCTCTGAGCAATGGTTTTGCAGTAAAGTCACTGCAGCATTTAATACAGGCAGGATTCTCAGGTCTCCTGTGAGGATTGAAACCAAAGGGATGGTTTAAATGGTGAGAGGCATCTTCACTGATTGTGGTCTTTGATCATTTCTTCTGTAAAGAAGGTCTTAAATTCAAGTTATTTATTTTTCTATTGTAGGTTTAAATAAACTAACTGGTGTGATTAGTACAGATTCCTGGATAGCTTTATTTAAATTCTGGAGTTGCTGAGGATGGTGAAATCTCTAGCAAAGACTTTTTTTTTTTTTTTTGGTAATGTAATTAGGTATGACTGAAATCAGTCCTTCAGTCATGTGATATGATTCTCAATAGATGATTCACCAACTTTGTCAAAAGCTACTTTAAAATCAGTTAAAATTAAAATCCCAGTCCATTATGCATCCCAAAACTGATATCACAGTATCACAGGGTGTCAGGGGTTGGAAGGGACCGTGGAGATCTTCGAGTCCAACCCCCCTGCCAGAGCAGGATCATACAATCTAGCACAGGTCACACAGGAACGCATCCAG